>LUCW03000216.1:35000-60000 GCA_001586965.3 Sphaeroforma sirkka
TGCCCATCAGATGTTTGACTGACAGGAGTATGAATGGCTCCAATGGCTCCAATGTGCTGCCTGTGTGTCCCTAGTAACGATATGTGACAGTCAGGTGTCCCTAGCAACGATATGTGACAGTCAGGTGCCCCTAGCAACGATACGTGACAATCAGTGAAAAGTGCTGATATAAACTGTACCATGGCCGAATGAAGTCTCCATGTTGTCCTGTGGCGTATTCTTGAGCGTCATTCGCATTGTGGTCACCTCGCAGAGCATAGAGCATAAAGTGTGTTAAAGGGTGTTAAAGGGTGTCAAAGTGTGTTAAAAGATGTTAAAAGTTGTTAAATGGTCTTAGAGAGGGTGTTAAAAGGGTGTTAAAGGGTGTTAAAATGTGTTAAAGGGTGTTAAAGGACGTTAAAGTGTGCTAAGTAGTGTTAAATTGTGTTTAAGTGCGTGAAAGGGTGTTAAAGGGCGTTGAAGTGTGCTAAATGGTGTTAAATGGTGCTAAAGTATGTGGAAGGGGTTTAAAGTGTGTTCAAGGGTGTTAAAGAGTGTTAAAGTGTGTTAAAGGGTGTTAAAGTGTGTGTGCATGCCCCGCTGTATAGTTTGTTTACCGCAAACCCCATGCACTGCCGCCCGCACAGGCTCACACCCAACAAATGAGGTACGCCCTCAGTGTGTATCTAAGCGCAACTGCTCGTGGGGCACTGGTCGTGTCTGTGTCGGAACACATGTGGCCATAACCTACTGAGACATCATCGCTTTATTTAATTCTGGAATGCGATTGGCATTAACCCTAAATCAAATTCTGGAATGTGGTTGGCATTAACCCTAAATCCTAAAACTATCTCTACAGGAGGAAGAGAATGCCATCCTAGATGACCTGCAAGGCGACGATGAGGAGACTGAAGATCAAGAGGAGCAGCAGTTCTGCAACTTCATGGAACTCAAATACCGCATAGCCACTGTGGCCCGTAAGAATGGTCTGCGCAATGTGGCTGTGGAGGCGTGCCAGTACTTAGCCTTCTCTATGCAGCAACAGCTGCGGGATATGCTGGAGAATGTCGTGCGCAACAGGTATGCAATGCCTATATATATATATATATATATATATATATATATATATATATATGTGTGTGTGTGTGTATGTATCTATGTATCTATGTATCTATGTATCTATGTATGTATCTGTATATATATATATATATATATATATATATATATATATATATATATATATATATATGCGCGTGTGTGTGTGTGTGTGTGTGTGTATGACGGTATAATGTGAGGGGAAGCCACAGCGCACGGCGTATACGGCACACTGCATGACCCTTAGCCCAAATTTGATACCCCCATGAGTTCATCCTGATAATCATGATCCTTATGATTCGTTTCAATGGTCTACGTTTTCTTCCAACAGTCACCATCGAGCGGGTGTGTATCGCCCACATCTGAAGAGCACACATGACACGTACGATCCAAATCCGCAACTGCGAATGCAACAAAGGTGTGTAGCGTATCTGTCGGCTGAGCGTACGACGTAGTGATGCGTATTGCAACTCCTCCGTGCACCCCGTCGCTACAAACGAGTGCACTCGACCCGTACCCTCGGTTTGTGTTGGTTTGGGTGGGTTTGTTTTGGTTTAGGTTGGTTTGGGTTTGGTTTGATTGGTTTGTACCGCCAGTGCGCTTGTTCACTGCGGCAGTTGTGCCCAGTCTGTGACCCTTGTCATCAATATCACTACCCGTGACATTAGGAGGACTTGCACTTACTGGGGATTTGCTGTCACTGGCAGTGCTTGTGGTGTTGGTTTGTCCAGTCATCTGTATACTGTCATTTCGCCGCAGTCTGTTGCTCTCTCCCGTTCTCCTTGGCTACTGCCTGTTCCTTAGATACTGTTCTTGTGTACTGTCTGTAGAGGTTCCCTCATATTCATGAGTACGATGCGCTGTACGTTACACGATCGTAATACATAGGGTTTTAGCTATACCCTAAATTCTGAAACAATAGCTGTGTGTTCTCGTAGCATTGGACGTTCTATGTCCGGGCTGTCTGAGTCACCACAGCCCACACCCTTGCACGTGTAGTGCATCCACCGGTGGTTCATTGTGTGATTCATTGTGTGGTTCATAGTGTGGTGTGATGTGTTTGTCAGGAGCTGTGGGGTTGCTTGTGCACATACTATTCCGTTGGTGTGTTGGGTAGAGTGACATGCGGTGAGTGTCGCTGACTGCTGTCCCTTCCGTTTCTCTCAGACTGTTTGCAGGTCGAGTGCTCCCGAGGACCAGTGGCGACGCAGCCTCCGAACGGACAGGTGACAAAGGCAGCCCACAGCAACACAGCCGCGCCAGTGCAAACGGTATGTGACCCACTGTATGTCACATGTTTGTTGACGTTTGTTGCTTCAGGGTTCATTGAAAGCGCTAGACTCTAACAACCTAAACCCCAGCATGCGTGTACACCAACATACAGTATCGTCACATTGATAGTGGTTTAGCACGGCACACCTTCTACTTGAACGCATTGAGCCTGCTACGGAATGGCTATGTGCCTTCGTTGTCGTACTTTCACGCAGACGCCAAACTTACCTACACTCTTCTCCCCCAACACAGCACACGCAGGCGATAGTAACACACAACTCAGCACAGCATACAATAGCGCCAGCGCAGCCGACGACGAATCCACAGGCAAGGACAATACCTCTGCGCATACAAATACAAATGCAAATGCAAATGCAAATGCAAATGCAAATGCAAATGCAAATGCAAATGCAAATGCAAATGCAAATGCAAATGCAAATGCAAATGCAAATGCAAATGCAAATGCAAATGCAAATGCAAATGCAAATGCAAATGCACATGCACATGCAAATACGAATACGAATACGAATACGAATACGAATACGAATACGAATTCAAACACAAACACAAAGGCACAAACTGTCACCAACACACACGACGATACAAGTGTCACGGGAGACCCTCAGCCCAATGCACGCACTGCCACTGCAAGTGCCAATGACAACCCTGTCGTCCCTACGCGCACGATCAAGCTGTGTGATCTGTTGGAGTACATGGAAAGCAATGCGGCACTGCGCAGCTCTAAGCTGTTGTACGCGTCGTATCTGAAACGCCCGGACGAAAGTTCGGAACATATTACAGCCGAACCAACGGCGACTGCTCAATCGGAGAAGCTATGAGAGCCTGTGACAGGCGTACACGTGTATCGCCACAACTGTGGGTTAAACCCTAAACCCTAAACTCTGATCTCAAAAACCCTTAACCCTAGACCATCAGTGTGCTGTGGAGCATGGCGGTGACTGAAGTCTCTCTCATTGAGTGGCACATATTATATCAGTGGGAATTCGCATCGCATAGGCGAAGGCGCAACACCGACACATTGCTGTATGCAACCCACTCCTACGCTGCAATTAGATGGGCTATGCGGGTGTGTGTAGGTCCCTTACTATAGAGTGCCGTGTGGCATATGGTGACGGCAGTGCCAATCCCTCTGAGTGTGTCATGACAGTGTCGCGACAGTAAATGTGAAGGAACCTTGATCACATAGAAGGTACATTTTTCACCTCGCATCGTGCCACCGGCCGATTTCCACAATTCCACTCACCCGAGAAACATCACAAGGTCGGAAACCCTAAACCGTCGGGCATTAGCCGTTCACCAGGAAATTACAATCTTGCAAGTTTTAACAGTTGTGCGGTTTTAAATAGTGTCGCGCGAATGCAATGTATGCGCAGCCAAGCCACGCCATAGTGACTGTCGCACTCGGCCCATGAAGTCAGTGTCACCATGTGCCAACACACACAACACAGCCGAGAACGCAGTCTAAGCTCGGTGAAATATGACGGGACGAGAAACAAAGATGAGAATGGTTTTCCCGGGGGTTAAACCCCTGCAAATAGGAAGAGGATGAGAATGTTTTTTCCCGGGGTTGAAACCCCTTCAAATAGTTAGATGGTCAAATTGATGAGATTTGATCCAAGCACGCAATATACAACACAGAATACGATTAGGGCTTTAGAGATTTAGGGTTCGAACGCCTAAATCGACTGGTACGGTATATAAAGCGACGGTGGACCAAGAAGAGGAACACATTTGTCATCGGAAAATCAGGAATACTCCTCTCACCCACCCCGCTAGTTTAGTATCGCATTTTTTACTTTGAAGAAGAACTGCAGAATACCAACAAGAAATAGCGTAGCAAAAAAAGAAATATTTTAATTTCAATAAAACGACAGACAGTTGGTAGCGTGACATCACACGCCCAGTCCTTGTCCTTGGTTGACTGAAATAGAGAGCAAGCGACGCACTGCAAAGCTTCAGTTCTTCATTCTCTAGAATACATTTTAAGCTTCAGTTCTTCTTTCTCCAGAATACGTTTAAAATTCCAGTTCGTTTTTCTCTATAATACGTTTACAGCTTCAGTTCTTCTTTCTCCAGAATACCTTTAAAGCTTCGGTTAATCTTTCTTTAGAATACGTTTAAAGCTTCAGTTCTTCTTCCTTCAAAATACGTTTAAAGCCTCAGTTCTTCTTTCTCTGGAATACGTTTTGAGCTTCAATTCTTCATTCTTTAGAATACGTTTAAAGCTTCAGTTCTTCTTTCCTTAAAATACGTTTAAAGCATCAGTTCTTCTTTTTCTAAAATACGTTTAAAGCTTCAGTTCTTGTTTCTGAAACACGATTTAAATTTCAGTTCTTCTTTCTCTAGGATGCGTTTAAAGCTTCAGTTCTTGTTTTCTAAAACACGATTTAAGTCTCAGTTCTTCTTTCTCTAGGACGCGTTTAAAGCTTCAGTTCTTCTTTCTCTAGAATGCGTTTAAAGCTTCAGTTCTTCTTTCTCTAGAAAGTTTCAAGGCACGAACCCAAACCAGCATAGACGACGTGAAGACAACGCAACAGGATGTGCGCGGCAGTGTGCCAATACTGCAGTGATATACTGAAGTGAAAGATTGAACTGAGAGACTGAAGTGATGGACTGGAAGGGATATATTGAAATGATGTAGGGGAGTGATAGACTGAAGCCATATTCTGAAGTGATATACTGAAGTGATTTATTGAAGTGACTGAAGTGATAGACGTAGGTGATGGACTGGAAATGATATACTGAAGTGACATATTGCAGTGGTATACTGAAGTGATATACTGAAGTGATATACTGCAGTGGTATACGGAAGTGATATATTGCAGTGGTATACTGAAGTGATATACTGCAGTGGTATACGGAAGTGATATACTGAAGTGATATACTGGTAATATACTGCAGTGGTATACTGAAGTATATACTGAAGTGATGTACTGCAGTGGTATACTGAAGTGTTATACTGAAGTAATATACTCAATTGGTATACTGAAGTGATATATTGAAGTGATATACTAAAGTTCGGTCAACAACAATGTCCAGACATTCATTTGATTTATTAGTGCACACAAGGGTAGCACTTTTGATGCATGCATTAGCCTAGTGGCTACATATTATTTATCAAGGTCAACAATCCGCAGTCGGTTACAAGTAGTACAGAAAATTACATGTGACGGTACTCAATCAAAGTGAGACGTGAGAACGCAATCACCTGGGGCCAATCAAACACAGTGGCATTTCGCAAGTGCTGCTGAAATGGCTCACACACTACGCCGACATCTTGTGGCGAATACACCTCGACGATACCATGCGCATCGTCTGTTGTGGTTTGTGCGCGTAACTAACAAGCAGGTATCAAGCATGCCTTTCTGTTGTACTTGTGAGCTCTCAGAATTTCATATGAAGAATAAGGCGCACATTGTGATAGGGCTCATTGATATAGCTACCAGTAGTGCCACCAATCGGTCACCGATCGATCTAGAGTTACATCTGCCACCTCAATAAAGAACCTTTCTTTTCTGAGAGTCCATTGCGCTTCGTTTAACCTAAAAAAGAGTTTAATCAAAAAAAGAGCAGTGCAAAGTATTGTGCCTCTGTTTCAATTTAAAGAATAAACGTTCATATGCAACACATCTCACCAAATACTTAGCACCAGCCTTTTTGGTATTGACCATTTCTGAATCTGATTTTACGTTTGTATGTGTTCCGACATCGTTCCTATACAATGTCACCTGAATGTCAGTAGTTCCGCTACCCATCTGCCAGAAGTCCGAAGCGCTGATGCTGCTGCATGCTCAGACACTGTGAGTGTCATGGTGACATGCACATGTGCAAAATGACTGGGCGAGGGGGCTCATTAGTATGCATACGACGAGAATGCGTTGTAAGATTTGTATTGAGTGTATTGCGATTCCAAAAGCAAATAAAATATAACGACGAGCACGATTCTGCAGTGCGCGTTTAGGATAAAATAGTACGGATTGCAGATTCACTCAGACGCATAGGTTGTAATTTGATCATCACACTGACAGATATCACTTTATTTTGCAGTGCTCAATAGTTGACAGGATAACAATTTATTCTGCTGTGCTCGTCTGGACTGAAGTCATATGTATAGCACATTTACTCAGACGGATAGGTTGTAAGTTGATCATCACACTGGCAGATACCACTTTATTCTGCAGTGCTCAATAGTTGACAGGATAACAATTTATTCTGCTGTGCTCGTCTGGACTGAAGTCATATGTATAGCACATTTACTCAGACGGATAGGTTGTAAGTTGATCATCACACTGGCAGATACCACTTTATTCTGCAGTGCTCAATAGTTGACAGGATAACACTTTATTCTGCTGTGCTCGTCTGGGCTGAAGTCATATATATAGCACATTTACTCAGACGCATAGGTTGTAAGCTGATCATCACACTGACAGATATTACTTTATTCTGCAGTGCTCGTGCGTCCGCTCTGTGCCCATGGTGCGCCGATTGAGGCTAGTGGTCATATGTATCGTTAGAATACTTAAAAACAAAACCCTAAACCCTAAGATAACTGTTCGACCGTTGTCTGCATCCAGATGGCTGGTCATGCGAATCCCTCCCCACTTATTCATCATCCCACGCATCCACATCGATATGCTCAGTCTCATGAGCCACGTGCTCGTCTTTTGGTATCTGAGGGGCCCGACCATTGCTGGTGACATCGTACGCATCAACATCGATAACCTTTGCAGCGGAAGCCGTGCGGCCGTGCTGTGGGGTATTGTGCACCCATTAATCGCCAATGGCATCGACATCAATGCACACAACGGCATCAGCCGCCTCGTGGTTCGTTGCTAGGTGACTCGTGCTGTGCATGCGTGGTGTGCTGCGCATTGGTTGCATGTGCTGTCTGCCTTTAGTCGTTTAGTTGCGGTGATCCCATTTCCAGTGCTTTTTGAATTGTCGATCGTTGACTGAGCTCTGATCGTCGTGGCTATGTTTTTTCTTTTTCCTTAAGGTCTGATTGTCAGCTGTGTGTGTTGTTGTTGGTGGGTGGTGCTCGTGTTTGCGTTTCCGAATATGTTTATGGACGTGCGATGTGTGGGTATCCGACCTCGTGAGTCCAATTCTGCTGGTGGAATTGGACGAGAAGACCCTTTTTTGAGTAGAATTAGACGAAAAAAATCCTTTTTTTTGAGGGGAATTGGACACAAAGGTCCTGTTTTGTTCTCCAGCCGCTGCAGTAGCCTTTGTAACCCATATTTTTGTGACAGCCATATGTGCCTGACGGTTTGTATACGAGAAGTACGTAGTCAATGAACAAAATATTAACGTTTTAATATATATATTATGTTAGCATATACAACATACAAACGAACCCACCTACATACAGTACGTGCATGAAATGCATGGTAAATGCGTGGCAAATGCAAGCGCCACACATATCCGTATTTGCGCTGTGAGCCATACACACAAACCCAGTCCATTAATATCTAGCATACGAGGGACATGCAGGCGCAAGAGGCAATCACACTATAGCACTCACTTGTGTATTGGTTGGAGTGTGATACAAAAACGTTTCAACGCCAAGTAACCGAACCAATTGGTGCAGAGCATACCTGATACTGTAACGGGCCATGGCGAGCGTTTTCGAGTAGAAAAGACCAACGGCGTAGCTGTGGGCGATAGTGTGGTCTGGTTGTGCACTCTTGCGGAGCCGACACTGTCAATTTAGACCCGACACTGCAATTGACCTACACAAGAAACAAAACACCGAACACAAAACACAAAACACAAAACATAAAACATACTCAGAGGTCAAAAACGGAGATACAATCGGTGCAGTGGCAAATGGGTGGAACGGCGTCTTTGGTTCTGTAAGCGTTCGCAGCAACGCAGCACATGGGATAGTATTCACATAGAATGTATAAGACCTTACTGCCATTCTTTCGTTTACAGAGATACCTTCGATCGGAAAGACGAATATCCCAAAAACAACCAGTCACCCGCTGGCAGGTCAGAGGTATGGACTGGTTTCTTTTGTCCACCCCGACAGAACTGGTCCCAATGCTAAAACTATAAAACCCTAAACCCTACATTCTAAACCGGCAACATCCCGTTGTGGTTCGTAGTGAACTACAGAAATCGTTCCAGTGAAGATACAACCACATACCACAAAAAAACACACAGACTTAGCATTCGTACTCTCACGGGTGCAGTGTCATATTCAATCGCATAGTCCCATCTTCCAACGCAAGCGCCTTGTGACATACGTTCGCGGACACAGTCCTTTTCTTCGACATCTTCCGTCTACGCCTGTTGGGCTCACGCATCTCTGCTGCAGTAGGTAAAACGTCTGGTACAGTAGGTATAACGTCTTCTACAGTAGGTATAACGTCTGCTGCAGTAGGCAAAACGTCTGCTGCAGGGGTTGTGGTTGAGCTCAGTGTGTGGGCATATGTCTCTGTGACACTGTTACCCATGGCTTCGTACAGACTCGCATTCTTGAGCGCTCCATGGCGCAGTAGGGAGTGGTAGTGCGGTTTTCCCGCGTTGGTAAAATTCAGAGTCCTCAGAACAGACGTGTTTGGCAACGTTTTGGAACGCATATAAATCTGAAAACGTTTTGGTGGGTACCCAAACAAAACGAACACCAAGATTAGTGGCAGCTGCTATTACGGCTGTTGACTGGAAAGAATATTGAGGTTGCATGACTCAGGTGAACAACTTCACAAACGTACGTTCAAAAACGTTATACGTTAGGCCGGCGTTTGTAATCTGCAGCCCATTACACACACGTGCACACCGACTGTGATTGATTGAGTCTATATTGGAAATAGTAGAAGCAGTCATTTCAGAAACAAACGTTTAGTGGCAGTTGTGCTCTATGCGTTCAATACGAGCTCGTTTTGAATGATTTGAATTGTACTTGTGAACTCGTGCAACGTATTTCACATGGATATACGATGATGCTAAGATATGAGTGAAATAATGATTGAAGGCGTTCCGATATCGCACTACAGCGCGCCATTGTAATGCGTTAACGCAATCAACCCTAAAACTGCCGCAGCTTAACGGCGTCTCATTCACAGAATCTACGTATGTGCTGGCCACACATACACAACACCATTTCTTGTCGTTGAAAACCCCTACACTCTAAAACATACAACACCACTTCTTGTCATTGACATACTAAACATACAACACCACTTCTTTTCGTTGAAAACCCTTAAACCCTAAAACATACAACACCACTACTTGTCGTTGACATACTAAACATACAACACAACTTCCTGTCATTGACATACTAAACATATAACACCACTTCTTGTCGTTGACAAACCCTGAACTCTAAAACATACAACACCACTTCTTGTAGTTGAAAAACCCTAAACCCTAAAACATACAACACCACTACTTGTCGTTGACATACTAAACATACAACACCACTTCTTTCCGTCGAGAAACCCTGAACCCTAAAACATACAACACCACTTCTTGTCGTTGACATACTTTGCGTTTCTTCGATCGTTCGGAACAGTCGCTACTGCTCGCAAATGCGCAGTGCGGCGGATTCAGAGAAATGACAATGCGCATCCCCTCCGTATGAATCTGTGGGGAGTCAATGGGACACTCACACTGAGTACAACGCACTCACGAGACTAACCAGAAAGCTCAAGTATAACAAACCATATGATTCTGTGGGGAGTCAATGGGACACTCACACTAAGCACAGCAGACCCTTGAGATTAACCAGACAGCTCAAGTATAACAAACCATATGAACCTGTGGGGAGTCAATGGGGCACTCACACTAAGCACAACGTACTCATGAGACTAACCAGACAGCTCAAGTATAACAAATCATATGAATTTGTGGGGAGTCAATGGGACACTCACACTAAGCACAACGCACTCATGAGACTAACCAGACAGCTCAAGTATAACAAACCATATGAATCTGTGGGGAGTCAATGGGACACTCACACTAAGCACAATAGACCCATGAGATTAACCAGACAGCTCAAGTAAAACTAATCGCCACAGATACATTGAGAGATGATATGTACATCAAATCAACCAATGTAGTCACATCCCGACCAAAAATTTAAACCCTAAACAGGATATCACTGATAAACCGAATACGCTGTTCGTAATAAAATCAATCAACTACGACATCTCTCAAGGTCCAGAACAAATTGACTTGTAGGCGTGGTGTTCTCTATAGAGATATATATTGCTATATATTCTCTATAGAGATATATATTGGGTTATATTATCTATAGAGATATACAATGGGTTATATTGGGTTATATTCTCTATAAAGATATATATTGGGACAGGACGAACATAAGCAGCTACATCGGTATGTGGGCTATATACACAGACGTTCACTTATTCCGTCTGCTCATTCTTCTGCCCGTGTGGTTGCATTGATAATACTACATGCGACTGTGTTGACATGTCTTCCGCACTCATGCGTGACTCACCGTTTGCGTAGCCGTGGTTGATGAGTCGTCAGGTGTTTGTGTTTGGTCATTGTCGCTGGTGCTGGTTGTGCTCGATAGAGACAGTCCATCATCATCACTGTCCCATAAGGGACACTTGCGCTGCAGATGATATGCATCACAAACAACAGTGAAGAAGCACCTCAGCCATGACGAATACAAACAAATCACACAACAGTCACTGTGGCGTGAAGGGATGGCAGAAGCACCTTAGTCGTGAAGTGAAGACAACTACGCTCCACATGATATTCAGAAAACTCTACACAGCACTCTACGAGCAATCATCACAATCACAGTGGCGTTATACCCACACACTCACAGCAGCGTCATACCCACACATCCACAGTGACATCATACCCACTCATTCACAGTGGCGTCATACCCACACACTCACAGTGACATCATACCCACACATTCACAATGACATCATACCCACACATTCACAGTGGCATCATACCAACACACTCACAGTGACATCATACCCACACATTCGCAGTGACATCATACCCACACACTCACAGTGGCATCATACCCACACACTCACAGTGGGATCATACCCACACACTCATAGTGGGATCATACCCACACACTCACATTGGCATCATACCCACACACTCACAGCGGCGTCATACCCACACACTCACAGAGTCGGCATACCCAGTTTGTGGCCACGTGCCCCATTCGTTTGCACGCACTGCACACTCTCACACGCGACTGTCCACCAGACCTCACCCTCTGCACTGCCGTTGTTCTGTGTAATGTCCAATTGACACACCGATTGTCATCGGCGAACAAACTATATGTTTGAACGCTCAATTGATCCGACACAGCGTGTAAACCCTAAACTCTAGTCGCTTATACCTCCTGGAATGAAATTATAACTCGCCCCAATGAATGGTCACATGTCTATTCACATCAGCCAGTACTTAAACAAGCAAGACATACGTAACAAACCAAATACACCACAACTAAAGGAATCACTATCCATTTAGCAGAGACATACATAAAAACCACAAACACCACAACGAAAAGGATCAATATCCAATATATAACAAACCACAAACACCACAACTAGAAAGATCACTATCCATTTAGCAGAGACATACATAGAAATCCACAAACATCACAACTGAAAGAATCACTATCCATTTAGCAGAGACATAAATTACAAACACCACAACTAAAAGAATCACTATCCATTTAGCACAGACATACATAACAAACTACAAACACCACAACTGAAAGAATCACTATCTATTTAGCAGAGACATACATAGCAAACCACAAATACCACAGCTTGATATTCATTTAGCAGACATACATAACAAACCACAAACACCACAACTAAAAGGATCAATATCCAATATATAACATACCACAAATACCACACCTACTTCAAACCGCAAATATCACAACTTGGAGAATATAGAGGAGTCTGTGTTTGAGTATGAAAGACCGGAGTTCACGTGAGCATCGTTTACATTTTCGGCTGATGGCTGGCTGCCGCTGTGTGGGTTTGATCTGCAATGTATCTGTCGATGACCAATGGATCGTCCACATGCTCAGTGTACACAGACTCCTGGCCAAGCGCATCAACATACACACGCTTGATCTACAGAACAAGACGGAGAGGGACATATGGCGTCAGGAGAAGTGGTTTGAGTGGTTGTGACTAGTGGTTTTTTTAGGGTTTAGGGTTTTTATGTTTGAGTGGGTGTGACTAGGGGTTGGGCTTCACATGCGATGCGTTGACGTGTCTGCGGCCACCAACTTGTTCTGCATATCAATTGAATTGATATCAATTCATGTGAATGCATGGGGTTAGTTGAAAGGACATGTTTTAGGGGTTTTAGGGTTCAGCTGTCCTGTAACATGAATTAGTTGAATGCAAAGTATTAGTTGAAAGGTCATGTCGCAGACTCTTAAGTGCTTTGTGTTGAAGGACGACATGACATTCTCTCGCGCATATAACAACGCAACAACTGTCGACGTAAACCATTATGATTAGAAGTGTGTAATCAAAAGAGTATGAAAAAAGGTTATGATTGAAAAGGTATAATTAAAAGATTGTGATAAAGATTATGATTAAAATAGTGAAAATAAAAGAATATGATAAAAGACTATGATAAAAGAATATGGTTCAAAGATTATGATTCAAACGTTGTGCTATTAAGATTATGCTTGTAAGCATGGCATGCTTATGGGATGTGAGTGGCATCTGCGCTGCACTTGAGTATGTCCACAGTTCGGTACAATACCCACAACTGAGCCTCACACCTTGAGCACCTTTTTGCGTATAGCCGATATGTACGCAAAGCTCATGCTTTCAGATGAGAACTTTCAGATGAGATCGCACAAACATACAGGTTAGGGTTTAAGGGTACCAGTATCTGTCACTGATTGGCAATGGGACTGTTGCATGTTTAGTGGTATAGGCCACATACTCGCAGTTGTGCACGTGTGTTGTTGCCTGTCTCAGGTGTTGTTGATTCCTCTTGCAACATGTCTTCGATGCTTTGCGCGAGATCGTCCAGGCTTTCTTCGTCGTCATCTGATCTGCCAACACCAGACGAAACAAACCGACTGAGTTCAGCTGTCAATGGCAGCACTTCAAGGCTTTTGGGTTTAATAATCGTAAAAGGTGAGCAAGGCGACTGCAACAAATAGCACCACAACATGATCTCAGCAAGGGTGAACGCAGGCACATATGCAACTAAGTTAACGCAGGTACACATATATCTAAGTCAACACAGGTACACATGAGACAGTCCAAACACACAACACATGTGAGCCACATAGCCAATGGTTTCCCTCTGACCTCTCAGGTGTTGGTGTTGGTGTTGGTGTTGGTGTTGGTGGGTCTGTGTTGGCCGACAATGCCACTCGCTGACTGTCATAAACGCTTTGGCAGCGATTGGTGTACGCCTGACGATAGTCAACGCGCGACAGCTTTTGAGGCCGAGCGTGACTGGAGATCGAATCCGTTGCGATAACAGAATCATCTCTATCCACTGTGGCGTCTTGGTTTGCTAACATGCGCACTGTGTGATGCAGGAGTGTTGAAGTTGTATGGTGCCATACGTTTATTGTATTCAATTGTTGCGAGAGGTTAGAAGATACGTTGGGGTTTGGTTCAGCTCACAATGTTAAACGTCTTAGGATAGGCACACATAAAGAGAACTCCATCAGTCATATGAGTGTACACTCACGTTGAAAACCAGTACTTTGACAACCAGTTTAGTTCGAATGGATTACACAGAAACAAAAAGCCAATGCCAAAGTCTATTGTCAGTCATTGCAACACTTACACATGTTTCTTCTAGGGTTTAGGGTTTTCACTTACACATTTTGCGTTTCTCTCGGAATGTTCGTGGGCATTGCTCGTCTGTGACACCGCAATCGCTCAGCAGTCGCTCGACTTCTGCATTTGTCTCTTTCCTAAAAAGGCAAAGAACAAGTGCACCCAATGGTGACTTGACAAGTGAACATCATTTGTTACACATGAAAACCCTAAAACCTTATCAATTCAATTACATCCCTCAGACTTAAGAAGTGAATACCATTTGTTACACATCAATATCAATTCATTTGATATTCGAGAAGCACATGTCAACAACACCGCATGTTGCTGACGGTATATGGTACAGTACCACGTGTAACTGCTCTGAGTGATCATTGGCTGTGCCTCTTACCCAAGACTATTTGAAGTAAGATGTATGGGATAAGTACGGGATAAACTACCCAATGAAAAACCTTAAACCCATCTGAGGGAAACCCCCTAAAACCATCTGAGGAAAACCTCTAAAACCATCTGAGGATAAACCCTTAAAATATCTAAGGATGACCTCCAAAACTATAGAAGGAGGAGACGCTCTCTGATACACCCCCTATGCCAAGGAATATTGTCGCACATATACAATATATATAAAACATATAACACTTACTGCCTATTAAACACCTTAGGTCTGGATTAGTATATCACTTAATGCCTATTAAACACCTTATGTCTGCCTTGGTATAACACTTACTGCCCATTACACACCTTAGGTAACACTTAAATGCTTATGACACTCCTTAGGTCTGCCTTGGTATAACACTTAATGCCTATTACACACCTTAGGTCTGCCTTAGTAACAATTAATGCCCATTACACACCTTAGGTCTGCCTAGGTATAACACTTAATGCCTATTACACACCTTAGGCCTGCCTTGGTATAACACTTGATGCCTATGACATACCTTAGGTCTGCATTGGTTTAACACTTAATGACTATGACACACCTTAGGTCTGTCTTGGTATAACACTTAATGCCTATGATACACCTTAGGTCTGCCTTGTGGTGTGTGCTGAGTTTGCCTCGTCGCCGTCCCTCGCACGTGCCGTTGGGTCTGATGGCGCGTCGCAGAAACGAATAGCCCTGGCCACAGCCAGTGGGATCACCAAAGCCACACACGGCCAACTGGCACCTATCTACGCACCAGCACATTAAGTCAGAAAATAAATAGATAGCCCTGACCACAGCCAGTGAGATCACCAAAGCCACACCCGGCCAACTGGCTCCTGTCTATGCACCAACACATGGAGCCAGAAAATAAACAAAATCCACTGAAGGGTTTTGAACAAAACCCAAAGGTCGTTCACATGGACTGAGAGGGCCGCTACAACATAACAGGTGGCGGAGATCGCAAGACTGTATGTTTGAGTGAAACTCTGCGATAGTAAAAACCTAAACCCTATGACAAACGCATCCACCGCCCAAGGATGATAACTATAAAACCCTACAACAAACCAAAAACGCCACCCAAACACTAAAAACCAAAAACCCACTAACCCTGAACACACAGACATATCACAGACTGAAGCAACGGTCCCGCACTGTAGATTGCATCTCAACACACAAACACATCATAGACTGAAGCAACAGTCACCTACTGTAGATTGTATCCCAACACACAACCATATCACAAACTGAAGCAACGGTCACCTATTGTAGATTGCATCTCAACACACAAACACATTGCATCTCAATACACAAACACATCACAGACTGAAGCAACAGTCCTCTACTGCAGATTGCATCTCAACACACAAACACATCATAGACTGAAGCAACAGTCACCTACTGTAGATTGCATTTCAACGCACAAACTCATCACAGACTGAAACAACAGTCACCTACTGTAGATTGTATCTCAACACACAACCATATCACAGACTGAAGCAACGGTCCCCTACTGTAGATTGCATCTCAACACACAAACACATTGCATCTCAATACACAAACACATCACAGACTGAAGCAACAGTCCTCTACTGCAGATTGCATCTCAACACACAAACACATCATAGACTGAAGCAACAGTCACCTACTGTAGATTGCATTTCAACGCACAAACTCATCACAGACTGAAACAACAGTCACCTACTGTAGATTGTATCTCAACACACAACCATATCACAGACTGAAGCAACGGTCCCCTACTGTAGATTGCATCTCAACACACAAACACATTGCATCTCAATACACAAACACATCACAGACTGAAGCAACAGTCCTCTACTGCAGATTGCATCTCAACACACAAACACATCATAGACTGAAGCAACAGTCACCTACTGCAGATTGCATTTCAACGCACAAACTCATCACAGACTGAAACAACAGTCACCTACTGTAGATTGTATCTCAACACACAACCATATCACAGACTGAAGCAACGGTCCCCTACTGTAGATTGCATCTCAACACACAAACACATTGCATCTCAATACACAAACACATCACAGACTGAAGCAACAGTCCTCTACTGCAGATTGCATCTCAACACACAAACACATCATAGACTGAAGCAACAGTCACCTACTGTAGATTGCATTTCAACGCACAAACTCATCACAGACTGAAACAACAGTCACCTACTGTAGATTGTATCTCAACACACAACCATATCACAGACTGAAGCAACGGTCCCCTACTGTAGATTGCATCTCAACACACAAACACATTGCATCTCAATACACAAACACATCACAGACTGAAGCAACAGTCCTCTACTGCAGATTGCATCTCAACACACAAACACATCATAGACTGAAGCAACAGTCACCTACTGTAGATTGCATTTCAACGCACAAACTCATCACAGACTGAAACAACAGTCACCTACTGTAGATTGTATCTCAACACACAACCATATCACAGACTGAAGCAACGGTCCCCTACTGTAGATTGCATCTCAACACACAAACACATTGCATCTCAATACACAAACACATCACAGACTGAAGCAACAGTCCTCTACTGCAGATTGCATCTCAACACACAAACACATCATAGACTGAAGCAACAGTCACCTACTGTAGATAGCATTTCAACGCACAAACTCATCACAGACTGAAACAACAGTCACCTACTGTAGATTGTATCTCAACACACAACCATATCACAGACTGAAGCAACGGTCCCCTACTGTAGATTGCATCTCAACACACAAACACATTGCATCTCAATACACAAACACATCACAGACTGAAGCAACAGTCCTCTACTGCAGATTGCATCTCAACACACAAACACATCATAGACTGAAGCAACAGTCACCTACTGCAGATTGCATTTCAACGCACAAACTCATCACAGACTGAAACAACAGTCACCTACTGTAGATTGTATCTCAACACACAACCATATCACAGACTGAAGCAACGGTCCCTACTGTAGATTGCATCTCAACACACAAACACATTGCATCTCAATACACAAACACATCACAGACTGAAGCAACAGTCCTCTACTGCAGATTGCATCTCAACACACAAACACATCATAGACTGAAGCAACAGTCACCTACTGTAGATTGCATTTCAACGCACAAACTCATCACAGACTGAAACAACAGTCACCTACTGTAGATTGTATCTCAACACACAACCATATCACAGACTGAAGCAACGGTCCCTACTGTAGATTGCATCTCAACACACAAACACATTGCATCTCAATACACAAACACATCACAGACTGAAGCAACAGTCCTCTACTGCAGATTGCATCTCAACACACAAACACATCATAGACTGAAGCAACAGTCACCTACTGTAGATTGCATTTCAACGCACAAACTCATCACAGACTGAAACAACAGTCACCTACTGCAGATTGCATCTCAACACACAAACACATCGCAGACTGAAACAACAGTCACCTACCGTAGATTGCATCTCAACATACAACCATATCACAAACTGAAGCAACGGTCACCTACTGCAGATTGCATCTCAACACACAAACACATCGCAGACTGAAACAACAGTCACCTACCGTAGATTGCATCTCAACACACAACCATATCGCAAACTGAGGCAACGGTCACCTACTTTAGATTGCATCTCAACACACAACCACATCACAGACTGAAGCAACAGTCACCTACTGTAGATTGCATCGACGTAGTTTCTGGTAGTAAACCATGGGGCTAGCTCCACCTCACGGTCGACAGGATCGCTCTCATCAGGATGAAAGTGATTGTTAATGAATCGATACCCCAAATCCTTCAGCTTTTGATCGAACGCGCACATACGCTCAAAGCGACAGACCTGTGCGAATGGAAAGTCATGAGATCAGTGACTAGCACACAGACGAGGCACTACTTTATATAAGGTAAGACCCTAAACGTCCAGTTACGGTTGTCAAATGCTTACACCACTATCAACTAGACAACTACAGCCAAAGAAAACAGCTCAACAAGTACAACAACCACAGACAGCAAAAGACTCAGCCCTTAGATAGTCCAGTTCGCGCTCCCCTGAAAAGCAGGGTCACGGGAACTGCCAACACCTGCCGGTAGCCACAAGTCCACCCCGGACATCAGGCATTGTATATAGCAATAGCGTGTAAACAAATAAAGATACCTAAACCCTAAACCTTAAAACAGAAAACAGAAAAAAAAAAACCGAAACAAAAAACAGAAACAAAAAGATGGCGTAGGGTTTAGGGTAGCTTCACCAAATATAGTTGTCATCGTATGATAGAGGATCAGGTGGTGCAGTTAGTCATCACATGATATAGGATCAGACCATTTATAGGTTATACTATGGACAATGAAACAGTTGGAGAAACATACAGGGCAAGGCATTGGGGAAGCATGTGAGATCTAATAAGAAAGACCATTCATAGGTTATACTATGGACAATGAAACAGTTGGAGAAACATACAGGGCAAGGCATTAGGGAAGCATGTGCGATCAGTACATGCACGTATATGTGTATGTGTATGTGTATGTGTATGTGTATGTGTATGTGTATGTGTATGTGTATGTGTATGTGTATGTGTATGTGTATGTGTATGTGTATGTGTTTGTGTATGTGTATGTGTATGTGTATGTGTATGTGTATGTGTATGTGTATGTGTATGTGTATGTGTATGTAAATCCCACTAGTTCATGCGTGTGCACATACGTCTTCGGGTCGAACATGATTGGCTAGCTGCACCTCCGATTCAACTGTGACATTTGGTTTGGCGACCCAAAAGCGTCCTCTGGACTCAGCATACTCCTACACATCTCAGAAGCAGCAGATGACAGCCAATGAACCTCACACGCTATATGATAATAATAACCATCACACACCACACCATAACACATCACACAACCAACCGATGACAGACTGGATAGCTAATTCACAGTTGTGTAATGATGGATCGAGAAATTCCAGGTACGGTTAGCCTCTAATTTATACGTAAACATGTAATGCTCTCTAATGTAAGACACGTTAAAGTGCCCTCGACGCCACACACACATATATATATATATACAGATGGCTCACTTATGCACAGCTCTCTTGTCGTGGGCATGTCAACGTAAACGCATTTGCAAATGTCCGCCAAATCACAGTGTGCACGAAACCAAATTGTCAGGGTTTTACAATTAACAAACGCAATGGATGTGAAATCAGTTGCAGTACAAGAACACGGTTGTACAGGGGCAGATGATGCATGTATGTGCATGGACGATACTCGTGGAGTTGAGATAGCAGGCATAACCGAAAATCCATTGATGTCCTAATACGTCTGGGGACTGCCTTACACCCACATACATGCACACATACATGCACACATACATGCAGAATCTTCCCTATTTTATGCTTAGTCGCTTGGGGAAACGCCTCTTTGACTTCGGCAAGCGCGACTTTCCTTTGACTCGTCGCTTCTCCTGATGCGCTACCAAACACACTGGACAGCCGCACCTGCGGCAGCACAAGACACGTGGGATGGGAGTGACCATAGGGCCGGCCATGACCACAGGGGTCGACATGACAAAGATGCTAGTAATGATCGCTGGTGAATCTAAAACCCTAAACCCCTAAAACACACGGAACAGCCACACCTGCGGCATCACAAGACACGTGGGATGGGAGTGACCATAGGGCCGGCCATGACCACAGGGGTAGGCACAACAAAGGAGTTAGTAACGATCGCTTGGGAATGCGTAATAGTGACTAAGCTACTACTACAATCGAGGCAAACTAGTGACTATGCTAATGTTATATCACAAGACGAACAACCTGTGTGCACGAGATGCGTGCCTACGACTATAAAGCTCACAAACAAAAACCCTAAACCCCATCAGACATACCCTGAGCAGTTCAGTGACTAGCTTATCGGCCTCTCTGTCTCTGGGGAATGGCACCTCCTGTCTGGGCAACACCTGGCCTGCACAGTACACAGGCGGCTGTGTGCATGCAACAACCACGCGTGCACGGTTATATGAAATCCTTTGGTTAATTGTCTACTGTCACTGCAAGGCCTATAAAGGTCATAGTTTTTCAGTGAAAGCCTTGACGAGTCTTAACAGCTCAGCACAATTCCTGGCTCGTTAATATCAGCGCAAAGGTAAAACTCTAAAACCCTAACCCTAAAACCCTTACCAGCTCTCGCAGCCAGAACTTATCTTTGCACCGCACCACTAGGAAGTCCGAGTACTCTGAGTGCCTCTGCGCATGGGCAAAGAGGGGCACCCTGGACAGCCGACTCTGTAGTATCTGCATGGATTGGCCGGGGTGTAATTCCCCGAGCAACCACTGTATTACCACAGCGAGTGATTGAGAGTTTTTAGGATACACTTGTAAGATATCTGAAAGTAACTTTACGTTAACTGATGTATACACTTGTAAGATATCTGAAAGTAAGTTAACGTTAACTGATGTGCGTCAGGGCCATACTCTCCGCCTGTACCGCACAGCACAAACAGAAACAAAAAGAAACAAGGCAGCACGCTGTGATGAGACATCCTCGCTACAAGTCTCATCCAAGAATGCTATCACAGTTCATGCTTCAGATATGAGAGTGAGTGCTATCACATTGCATACTCCAGATATGAGAGTAGAACGTAGGCACAATCATACAACTAAGTGATCGTCGTCCTTCAGTGTGACGTCTGTGCCATGGTTGTACATCACAGTCTCCGCTATGGTCGCACTGCCCTCTCTTCGCATCTATTGAAAGAAAATACATGATAAATACATCAATATATATATTATTACATTGATATATATACACTATAATAAAAATACTACAATGATATAGTGTTGTTCTTTCAGAAATAATATAGTATGTCTTTACATTGATATATATAATATAGTGTGTCTTTACAGTGATATATATAATATAAGTGTGTCGTATCGCATCACAAGACAATAGCTGAGTGAACGATATCATTTGGCTCGCATTCCAAAATATGAATTGAAGCCATACATAGTCATTCATCCATTCTTCAAAGAATCGAAATCAGCTCGACATATGCGAGCGACCACATGTTATACACACCCATCTGACACTGTTGCGTTAATGGACACATCGACAGAAGTATACATATCTTAAATGTTGCGTTAATGAACACATCGACAGAAGTATACATATCTTAAACCCTAAAACAAATACCTTAAACCCTAAAACAATTACCTTGAACCCTAAAACAAATACCTTATGGTAGTTCACAATCTGGCTGGTCATCCCCACTTTGGAGAGTATCGTCGGTTCTTCTTCAGAATACTCAATTAGGATAAGGTCTCCATCCTGCCACAAAAGACAATCGGTGTCGACAGAGAGTTGTACAGTGAAGGGTTGATATGAAAAAAAGCCACGCTAACAAAAAAACACCAGACATGTATATATATATATATATATATATATATATATATATATATATATATATATATGTACGTAAGTATATATATATTTATAATAATATATATATATATATATATATATATATATATATATATATATATATATATAATATATGTGTGTGTGTGTGTGTGTGTGTGCGTGTGTGTGTGTCTGTATAAATATAAATATACATATATATATAAATATACATATATATAAATATATATATATATATATATATATGTAGATGCATATACACATGTATGTATGTAAGTTTTATGTTTGTCGGTATGTGTGTCTATGTATGTTTGTATGTATATTTCTCGGTATGTTTTGTATGTCTGTATGTATGTATGCATGTTTGTATGTATGTAGGCATGTACGCATGTATGTAGGCATGTATGTATGTACGCATGCATGTATGTAATGTGTATGTATGCACGCATCTATGTACGTACATGTATGTATGTATGCATGTATGGTACGTATGTGCAATGTATGTATGTAATGTATGCATGTATGCAATGTATGTATGTATGTATGTATGTATGTATGTATGTATGCATGTATGCATGTTATGTGCTTATGCATATTACGTATGTACGCACGCATGTATGTAATGTACGTATGTGTCTTGTACGTAATGTATGTATGCAATGTATGTACGTACGCACGCAATGTACGTATCGCATGTGTATGTATGTATGTGTATGTATGAACCTGATTTTAATATGCATGTACGCACGTACATATATATGTGTTTGTATGTACGCATGTACGCAATGTAATGCATGTACGTAATGTAATGTATGTATATGTATGTACTGTGGCAATGTATGTATGCATGCAATGCATGTATGCATGCATGCGCATGCACGTAATCACGCGTGTATGTATACGCATGTCATGTATGTATGTATGCGTATGTATGTACGTATGTATGTATGCATGCAATGCATGTACGCATGTATGCATGTAATGCAACGCAATGTATGTATGCATGTATGTATGTACGCATGTATTGCATGTATGTAACGTATGTGTATGTATGTATGTATGCGTATGCGTGTATGTATGTAACGTATGTATGTATGTATGTATGTACGTACGTCCGCATGTAATGTATGTGCGTATGCGCCAATGTAATGTATGTACGTAATGTACGTACGTATGTGTATGTACGCTTATGTACGCATGTACGCATGCAATGCACGCATGTATGTCGCATGCATGCACGTATGTAACGCACGTAACGGCATGTATGTACGTATCAATGTATGTATGTATGTATCGTACGTATGGCAATGTATGTATGTACGTATGTATGGGTTTAACGCATGCATGTAATGTATGTATATATGTCATGTATGTATGCATGCATGTATGTATGCATGTATGTATGTATGTATGTATGTATGTATGTATGTATGCAATACGTATGTATGTATGTATGCATGCATGCATGCATGCATGCATGCACGCACTGCATAATAATATGTATGCATATGTATGTAATGTATGTATGCATGTATGTATGTAATGTATGTATGTATGCAATGTATGTATGTATGTATGTATGTATGTATGTATGTATGTATGTATGTATGTATGTATGTATATATATGATGATGATGTATGTATGTATGTATATTGTATGTATGTATGTATGTACATATGTACATACATATGTATATAGGTATGTAGGTATGTGTGTGATGTATGTACAATGTATGTATGTATGTATGTATGTAGCCATGAGCGTTCCATGTGTATTTCATGAAGCAAACGACAATTGAAAGCATTCCCAGAGCATAGGTGTTTCACATCTCCTTTTACTTGCAAGTTTAGAACATACTAGAACAGTATCGGCTGAAACCCTAAACCCTATATCATGGAACAACAATACCGCACACAAGTGGTGTGCGCCAATTGTGGGCGAGCGAATATACAATCAATATTAAGCAAACACGTTTGCCACACTAGCAGACGTCCACGAATACTTTTGCGATAATTTATAACTTTTGATTCAGTGGCTTGAAGTGACGGATATATGAGCTAGACACTTTGTGTAGGCACGTACATACCATGCTTGATAAATCCTCTACTGTATTGATACTCCGCACCTCTCTGATATTTCCCGTTTCAGTTTGGTCTTCTTTTGCCATTTTAGGGTGTAAGCCTTCCACTGTGATATCTTTTTCTCGCTGACCTGTGTATTAGCATATTTCGGATTACACACTTGCTTACGAGGAGTACGTCTATCGGTAACCATGACAACACTCGTGTACAAATCAATGCACCGGTCGCATTTGTCTGTGTAGCCTACATCATTTAGCGAATCTCAAATCAACAGCGACGCACAGTTTGCTGATACAGAAGTGTTGAATGGTTTACCCGGTGACGGTTTAGAACATACTGGAACCCTAAGACCCTAAAACTTTGAAACCCTGACAACCCTAATCGATTCCGCGACATATTCCCATGTACCCACGTACCCTTCGGAAACAAGGGAACACTCATGACTAGACATACTGAAGCAGAGGAATGACTAGACATACTGAAGCAGAGGGGTAACTAGACATACTGAACCAGAGGGATTTCTAGACATACTGAACCCGAGAAATGACTAGACATACTGAACCAGAGGAATGACTAGACATACTGAACCAGAGGAATGACTAGACATACTGACCCAGAATATGACTAGACATACTGAACCAGAGGAATGACTAGACATACTGAAGCAGAGGGGTGACAATGGCGGTCGATGCCAATTCCTGAGCTCCAGAGGCGTCCAGCCAATCTTATAGAAAGGCGGCTGTAGCACACGAGCGCACTGAGCATGTTCCTTTCGATGCACAATATCGTGAGGTCTGACGAAGCACTTGTCGTTCGATAGGTTATACATGTCATGACCGGCTTTGCCGTTCCCATCTGAGTTTAACTGCAGCTGTGAAATAGCAAATCGAAATGGGTCTATGAT
>LUCW03000216.1:65000-118295 GCA_001586965.3 Sphaeroforma sirkka
TATCAAACAAAGGGATCCCCCGCATGTAGTGGTTCCACCAATGTATAGAACCTTGTGCCCTTATTCATTGAGTGGTTGTGCAAATTTGGGCTGTCACTATGGAGCGGTTGTGTGATTTATATCCACGACCGTGACCGAGCAGGTTAAAATGAAGCGTACAGTTACATTAAAGTTGTGAGTATAACGAGAGTTCTACTGTGTCACCTGTAAACATGAGCTTTACTATGAGGGGCTCCCAGCTGATGCCTGGCGCTATATACTTGTCGAGCCGTTTCCGGACAGGGTGCGGTGGCGAAGTGACTATATAAAAGCACTGCATGACTGCACCATTTCAGCGCAGACAGACGATATATCAGTATACAGTGTACACATAAGACGGTACACGTAAACCGATGGCCACATATAACTGACATGCTTAACAGTCCACTATGCACACGAAACCGCACATGCGTAAAGCCAGCTGTGTACATACATACAACGTACATAGGTTGTTGAAAAAATTAAAATATTTAAATACATCCACGTCTGTATGGATCACAAACCCAAAGTGACTATAGAAAGAATGAAACCCTAGATGCAATAGGCAATTTTTCAGCTCTTTGCCGTCTGTGGTCACTCTTGAGTCTTGACTCCTCTAAATATTTAGTAAATAGTCCTGGGGCTGGGGCTGGGGGGGGAAGACTCGAACGGGGAATGCATTGTTTTTTTTGTTTTCGTTTTTTGTTAAAAACCAAAAATGATGATGGATACGCGCCGGCCATCGACTATGCATATTCTCGAAAAACTTTCTTTTATGTATAGCTCTCTGTTTATTTTACATATTACATGTGATCAATCAAGAGAACGTTTTGTGCTTTTAAGTATTTATTATCCACAGGCTATTGTTTGTGCGTTAGAAACGTATAAAAATTAATCATTTTTACATATACGTTCAACGTTTACTGCGTGGGGCAGCAAACCGAATTGACGCTGCGCGTCGGGCCGTCGGTGCCGACCGCCATGTTAGTCGCGTGCCGCCTACCATATATGGCAACTTTCTCGCCATAGACTCAACCCGTGACTTCTGTTGTTTGTAAAATAATTAGTAAACATTTAAAAAACCTAAAACCCTAAAAATAAAAGAATCATCATTGCATTATATTGTTGATGACTTCTTGTTGATGCATGATTGGGAATGATTTGTCGTTTGTAAATAGTTTGTAAATATTCTACGAAATATGCGACTGTCGCACGGCTATATAAGCGTAAACAATGACGGACAACGCATCAAATTCATACTGTATCGGTCACTAGTGTACTCGAAATATAAATCTAAATATAAGATGGTTGCTGTAAAGTCAGTTTGGCAGAAAGGGTTCGTGGATTCTGGAGCGCCCCAAGAAGAGCACTTCGAGATCAAAGAATCTGAGTTGAGTGGTGTAACTGCAGACAACCAGCCAGAGGAAGATGGCGCAGTGGTTGTGGAGGTTCGGTACATGTCATGCGATCCTTACATGCGAGGATTCCTGAAGTCACAAGGCCGACCGGCAGAAGAAGGGAAGAAGATTGTCAGCGCATTCGTATCCGGAGTTGTAAGTATCATCAAGTGTATTGTGCATCTGCAATCCTAAAACAGTAACAATAGATTGTATTTTGCGTCTGCAATTCAAAACTTACACCACTATTATATGTCAAATTTGTATGAATTATTGAATGAGCTTAAGAGTGTTTGCATATTACTCCAATGAAGTAATTGTGCTCAATTAATCAAGTAGATGTGTTGTATAACTACCGTCGAATGTCAATTTTGAATGGATTATTGAATGTGTTTGAGCGTGTTCGTATATAACTCCAATGACAAGGAATATCATAAAGTAAATGTGCTATTTACACATACACACACACATATATATATATATATGTGTGTGTGTGTGTGTGCCTGTGTCTGTGCGTGTTAAAATATATTTGTATGTCCGTATGTATTTATGTTTACGCTTTGGTACAAGTACGCACAAGTGTTACGTTCCTAAACCCTAAATCTTATTATATTATATATAAATTAAGGTTTGGTTTAGAAATGTATCCAATTGTGTGTAGGTGTACACGCATACATACAGACATACTAAATTATATATATATATATATATATATATATATATATATATATGCATACCTGTATGCATGCATGCATGTATGTACACGTATGCAAATGTATACCTTCCTGTACCCTAGCGTATATATATATATATAATCCCTTTATACGTATTTATGTGTGTCTATGTGTATGTGCGGAGTCTGATGTTGATGTATATATGTATGAATACAGTGACATCTTCATATATAACGTCTGAATATATAGACATATATGTACACATGTATGTATATGTATATATTTACATATGTGTCTTTATTCATTAGTGCGTGTAAGAATAAGAGATTTGAGTCACTTGTGCATACATTTCCAACATTCCCAATATTGAATGAGTAAGATGCTAAACACGATCTTTGGAATTGTTAGCAGCTATATCTCATTGCGCTTGTACATCATCGAATTCTTGTTTGACAGATTATCGCCTCACGCAATGAAAACTGGAAAGTAGGAGATCTGTTCGGTGGAAGTCTGCCCCTGTCTACCGTACAAGTTGTACCAGCAAAGGCGGTAGCAGGCCTGTGGAATCTTTCCAAATACATTAGAGAGGAGAATTTATCTCAGGTATGTTTCATAACGTTGCTGCACTGCTCTCATACTTAATCGCTATCTGTGCGGCCGTACTTCGAAGGCCCTCGCACACGTTTTGTCTCTGAGATCGCATGTTCTGTCAGTATCACTGTCAAACGTTTAGTGCATTGTATATCTTCATGGCTTGGTTAATTTTCCGCTTGGTTCGTCTGTTCGATCAGTTCTTCGTTATTGTGGACATTAGAATTCTTACCTTTGCCCGCTAATTTTAACCTTTTCAGGGTATTGGAGCACTTGGAATGCCTGGCTCCACTGCGTACGGAGGTTTCATCGATGTGCTAGAGCCAAAGGAAGGCCAAACTGTTTTCGTGTCTGCTGGTAGGTGATCCCATACATCGCACACTGGCACTACTATGAAGTGTTGCGTGTGAATTGTTGGCTTCTTGATGACATTGTTGAGTTTAGGTAGTATGTGCATCTGTGGTGATATGTGTCGTGCGGTTGCGCATGAGCGTTGGTGTTGCCTCTCACGATCACTTATCAGCTTAATCGTGTATTTCAAAGGGGTTGCCACTACTATTAATATACATACAACCCTGCTATGATTTATAAATCAATTGCTCGGGCCATTGAGTTATCACCATATGCTGTTTCAGTATGGTTAGATAGGTTCCTACACACTACGTGTAGTTTGAGGCTATAAGGACGAATACAAACTTGTAAGACCTGTATGAGTACAGATTGATCACTACCACGGCACAGTGGCAAGGGGAGTGGAAATTCTCAGCAGCCCATGTTACCCGTGTCCACACGTACAGTTATACAATAGTTCATATCGGATGTTATCTGCTGTTGCCACACATTCATTTATACATCATTGGATACTGTTTGTGCAGCAAGTGGCGCGGTGGGTTCGATTGTTGGCCAAATCGCCAAAAACGTATACAAGTGCACAACCGTTGGATCGTGCGGTGGCCAGGCGAAGTGTGATCACATCAAATCCGATTTTGGATACGACTATGCCATTGACTACAAATCAATCGATCAGTCAGGTTAGTATGTTTTAATTTTTTGGATAGGTAGTGTATTCATGCGTGTATATGTAACCACAATAGCACTGGCGGCGTTTTCGGACAATTCTTACTGATACATATGAGTGTGATCTGTGTCCAATGATTAGTATTGCCTCGTAAACCAACCACGCATTCTCCTTCTTGTTATCTGCGACGCATCTGTGAAGTAGCGTTTGTGGCTTGTGCGCTTACTACTCACTCTCGTCGAAAATCTGTTCATTACAACTCATTTGCGATAAACAATCACTTACAGCTGCCGACAAAGGCGCTGAGGAGTTGAAGGCTAAACTAAAGGAGGCTGTGCCCAAAGGAATTGATATGTACTTTGAGAATGTAGGGGGTATCCATTTCGACGCTGCCATGAGTAGCCTCAGACCAAAGGTAAGCAATTGCTTCATGTTTTTCCAGAGTGGGTCGTGTTTCTTTCAAATCACACGACACTGGAGACAGTAGTCGAACCAGTGCGCCGTGGCTTTAACCGTTGATAAACGACCACGTCCATTCGTGGCACATTATCGCTATTACATTCGAAGTCGTGATCAATGGCTGGGATGGTTTGCGCGGATGAACAGTGCTTGGCTATGTAAACCGTGCCTGTTTTCTCATCCTGCTTCTTTCTGGATATCACGTTCACTATCTCTCATAGGGTCGTGTTGCCGTATGTGGTGGTATTTCGGGATACAATGACAAAGAGGGACCCAAGCAAGTGTTGGACATCCTCAGCATGATTTACACCGCACAGCGTATCGAGGGATTCGTCTGCACTCCGTGGCTAACGGGACAGCAGGGCAATTTCTTGAGTGATATGTCCCAGTGGATTAAGGAAGGAAAAGTCAAGGTTGAGGAAACCACATACAATGGAGTGGAGCAGTGGGCCACAGCGTTCAACAGTCTATTCGAGAACACACACAGAAACAAAGGAAAGGTAGTCGTCAAAGTCTAATCGATATAAACATATGACCAACGAGACACTTAAGGGGAAAAATAAAGATGAAGCCACTTGACAACTAACAATTCTTATCAAATAGATACTGGTCATTCCGCCGAATGCGTATACTTTTTAGTCTGCATTAGGATTATAAACACAAATTATGTATAATTAAATATATAGTATGTATATATGTATATATAATTATACTTCCATTCATAAATAACTTTCATGATGTGTATATATTCAAATATAAATAGAAACTAGTATATATATATATATACATATATATATACATATATATATATATACGTAGATATGTATTATATATACGTGCATAAATATATATATATATATATATATATATATGTATATGTATATGTATATATATATATATATATATATATATATAGAAACATCACACAGATAAATCCATACATAATACAGCTGAGAAAGATACATTCCTGGAAACCATTGAAGACGAAGACTTTATCTATGTGCTTGGAGACATTGTAGTACCAGTGTAATATTAACTTGTATATTAGATAGTAACGAGCCAAGGTTTAAAATGTAACCAACATATAACCCAAGGTTACTGCTCAAGGGGAAGAAACTAGTTAAACTGTTGTATGTGTGTATTCATATTGACATGCATGGATACATGTATGTTTATCTATATGTACTTTTGTGTGTATGTATGTATGGCTTTTAGTATGTGTCTATGACTTTAACTACATAAGTATGTAACTATAAATATATTATGCATTTATGTATTTATTAAAGTATGTATATGTGTATATATATAGATATAAATATGTGTATGTGTGCATATATAATATGTATTTAAGTATGTAGCTAGCCATGCATGTATGTACATGCACTAATTCATATATGTATGTATGCATGTATGCATGTATATGTTTGTGCATGTATGTATGTATAATGTATTGTAATGTGTGCGTGTGATGTATATGTATATATATATATATATATATATATTAATATATAATATATATATATATATTATATATATATAATATATATGTATGCATACATTATATATATATATGTATATGTATATATATATATATATACCCAAACATATATATACACAATGATCCGTGTATGCATAATATATGTAAAAAACAAAAAAATGTGAATGTGTATTTAATAATATTTATATATATATATGTATATATGTATATATATTATATATATATATATTATATAATATATATATATATATATATATATATACATATATGCATATGAATAATTAATACATGAATAGCATACATAATATATACATATATACATATATATATATATATATGTGCATGCATGTAAAACAACATATGTATATATATTGCATATAATATAATACATATATTATTATACATAATATATATACATACATATATCATATACACACATGCATGCATGCATGCATATATATGTAACATATTAATATATATATATTAATATGTATATAAAATATATATTATTATATATATACATATATACAGAGATAATATGATATACATATATATGCATATATATTATATACATATATATGCATATTATGTATATGTGTATACATATATATATATACATATATTATATATATATATATATGCATGTATGTATATATATATATACATATATATGTATATATATATACATAATATATATATATATATATACATATACACATGTATATATATATATATATATATATATATATATATATATATATATATATATATATATATATATATATATATATATATATATATATATACATATATATATATATATGTATATATATATATATATATATATATATATATATATATATGCATATATATATGCATTGTATGTATATGTATATATATACGACGCATATGTATGTATGTATGTATGTATGTGTATATACTGGTTTAATAACTAATGTATGCATGTATTTGTGTACGTATATAGTCATGTATGAATCGCATGGATGGATGATATGTGAATGTGCGTGTTCTCATGCACAGTTTACTTGGGAATTTATGTAGTAGCGTGTATAAATATGAGCAAAAAAATACATATGTTTTTATTTATTTCATAAGAGATACTACATATATACATACGTTGCACTTCGCTGTGCTCTATACGTGGGCACCTCTCATTCCTATCAAGCCATGTTCGTTCTGATTCAATCGTTGGAGAGTGATGTCAGCCTCCATTGAACTAATCCAAACTCTCTTACACATCAACGGCCGTCTGATCCTGACGAATTATGCTACGGAACTAACACATAAATCTATTGATACTGAAACTTATACTCTAGAACACTACTACATATACTAGCACGATAATACAGTACTATATTCCTACTTGCACCGTTTCGTTCAGCTGGTCAATTTTAGTAAAGTGACCGTTCTCCTGTACCGTATTTTGTTGTTCTTTATATTTCTGTATATACACAGTGTAAGGCGCCCCAGCCCCAGGAGTACCGAACTACACAAACAAGTTTCCTCCAGCAGGATGGACGTGAGAAAAGCGATGTGTGTGGCGTTTACCGTGACCAGATCTGTGACCCATTGGAAAGTGGAGAAGGGACTTCCCTCAATAGCGAAAATATTCACACGCTTCTAAAACCCGCAGGGACCGAAGGCGTATAGTCATAGGGGTAATATATTTGTTCATATTCAGACATTTGGGCCTATTGATTATTTATATAGGGTCTTTGATGGGCCTATTGTATAGTCATAGGGGTAATTTATTTGTTCATATATCAGACATTTGGGCCTATTGATTACTTATGTAGGGTGTTTGATGGGCCTACTGATTATTTCTATGGTCTTTGATGGGCCTGATTAGGGTGTTTTCTACTGATTATTTATGGTCTTTGATGGGCCTATTGGTTTCTTATATAGGGTCTTTGATGGGCAAAAATCTCCTATTCAAGCCCGGTCGCGTACATTTTTTGGCGAAGACAAAAATCGGTGATAATGTCGACAGAGACTTTTAGAAAAGCCTACGCTTCAGTAATAAAGTTTATTTTTTAATTTTTAAATGAGAATAAAAAATGCCTCCAGAAGGCCCCAGAAAATAGTGAACCCCCCCCCCAAAAGGGTGTAAGGGTATCCGAATAGCGAATCCACCCACCACCCGCTGCCCATGCTAAGGTGCGATGCCTGTTTAGGCCGAAAAGTGCTGAAATATGCAAATTTATAGATTTCAAGCCATAGACTCCTTAAAATAGAAAACCCCTTGTTTTATTTTAGGAGGCTATGTTCATTGTTCAAGCACCTAATTTTTTTTTTGTTAAAATAAATATATATACTGAATATGAACACTAGATTTCGCCTACGGCCATATCCAGCAAAAAATACCCGGTCCCGTCCGATCCCGGAAGTCAAACTGCTGCGAGCGTGGTCAGTACTGCGGTGGGGGACCACGCGGGAATACTACGTGCCGTAGGCAAATTTTGTTTTGTTTTTTATATTTTTGTATTCAAAATATATGTATTTGTTATCTGTAGCAACCCAGCATGTATTACCTGAACTTAGTTTGTTTTATATATAACTATACATTGACATACATTATTGTACAATAAACAGCAGGGGTCCACCATAGGTTTTCGATCGGGATGAGCCTCGATGACTTACATTGGAACAAATCGGACAGCTGCATACAATCACACGACATTTGATCGTATCACACTAAGAAATTCCCGAAGAAAGCAGATACAAAAGTATAAAAAAAGATCAGAAATGAAGTATAGAATGCATCAAAATTATTGGTTATCACACGGCACATGATTGTCCATATTAAAATCATTCGATTCAGCGACAATTTGCAACATTCGAGTGGTTTGCATAATGATAGCAAGTGAACACATTTGTTCAGTATTTTTCTTAGTCCTGTAAATTAAACTTAAGTGACATGTAAACCGATGGAAATTACTAGGTTTCAAACTATATTAAACTAAAATACAATTTAGTCAGTTAGGATTTAGCAGTGGTAGCTTGTGTAAGAATGATCGGGACTGCCTCTTGTTAAGAGCCTAAATATCCTCGATCACACAGGGCGTACCTCTAGCTGTTCTTTATTGAATAATTTTCACTAGAAGTACTAAGTGTTCATGACCACTTGCCTAATTTGTAAATAGACATAATAACGTAAGTCACGTTAATACATTAGCTGATATAAATAAAGTTCCATCTGAAGAAAAGTTAAAAAAAGAAAAAAGACTTATTGGATTTTGGAGATTGATGGGAGGACCAAAATCTATAAGTAGTAGTTCGGAGATTATAAAATTTAGTTTATAATATCCTACATCTACTAATGTCTCAAATAGGTCCAAGTAGATGAGTCATACCAAATACTCAGGCTATTGGAGCCATCAAAGTGAATTTAGAACACTTTGGAAATATTGGAAAAAGAGCTTGTACTAAATTATTTAAAATACAAATAAAAACCAATGTATTAACTCAATTGATCTTGATATTTTAGACTGACCGGAGGCCGTATTTCTACATAGCCCCCCAGTAGCTTTTAGAACTACGAACGTACGTTAAGATACGATCTAGTTGGTAAAGCGAAAACCAAAGTAAAAAACGGTTTCGGTCATGACTTATCGAGTAAGTATGTGCCTATATGTACGAGTTCAAGACTCATGTTGTACTCTATGTCGTTTAGTATTTGGTCCAGTAACCATTTCCGATGTAGGCGCCTTACGTTTATTATTTGGTAAGGTAATAGCCAAAGGCTGTTCTTCATTAGTAAGTAAGTTTGAACAATTTTCTGCACTGTTGGTAAGCAGATCAGAAAGTTTAGTCACGTAGGAAGTAGGTGGCAAATAGAGAATTTCAGATCCGTCAGGGTTTGTAGTCACCTGAGGAAACCCTTTTCGTTTATCTCGTGTGTTCTTATGTAAACGCTTATTCCATTTCTTATTAAAGATACGAAGAAAGTCGCGAGATTCACGAAATGCATCGGAGGTTAGCCAAGCTACTGTCCCATCCATGAAACGGGTCTTGTAGTAAGTGTAACCGTCTTCGGATGTTTTGTCAATTATATCTTTGACTTGTGACTCCATAACTGGTACATCAGAATCAAATGAGCGAGCGAATGAGAGTTCGGAGGTAGGGATACGGTGAGTGCCTAGATTGGTTGCGCTAGTACCATCAATGTTATTCACTTCGTAAGTATCACTCTTCTCATCATGGTAGGAAATAACAAAAGGTCCTATCGTCTTAGAAGAGAGTTCGGTAACGTTGGCGTTTCGATTTATAATGTTAACGTAATCGCCGACTTTGAACTGAACAATGTTCTTAGTGTTATTCCATCGGTCATACGCTTTAAGTAGGACGCGATTCTTGTGCTCGAGTAAACAGGGGTAAACAACGTTCTGCATATGCTCGATCTTTTTGTAGCCACGGGGTAGCGTGTTTCTCGGGCGCAGTTTTATCAAACGTTGCTTGTAATTCACTATAGCGGCCAAAGAAATAGTGAAACGGGAGTGTTCCAGTTTGAGGATTCATGCAGTTATTCATTTGAGTCTGAACCCATTTCAAATGATAAGGCCACATATCCTCAACGTCGTCTAGTGCGGTACGCAAGAGTTTCTTAAGTTCTCTATGACGTGTCTCATTTGCACCCTGCGTTTGAGGTTTGTAAGGAACACCACGCCTATGGGTCATGCCTGATACGAGTATAAGTGCCTCCATTACGTCGGTACAAAACTCACTACCGTTATCAGAACATAGTACTCGGGGAAACCGAAGTCATTAAAGACGTGATAGCATAATTCTGCCACTGTTTGTGGACGTTTGTTCGGTATTGCATAAAGCAAGTTATAGCCCGAAGCCACACATAAGAAATGACAGATATATACATCGCCAGTATGCTTGGATCGCGGGAGTTTAACCAAATCGACTATGACTCGGCGCATCGGTTGGTCTTCTGTCACACTTTTAGGGGTGCCCAACCGTATCGCTTGATCTGGTTCTTTTCACAATCAGTACAGCGTCGGTATACTTCACGTATGGTTTCTTTCAGCGCCGGGTGATCAAGCCCTGCACGAATAGCCATTTTATAAGTATGCTCATATGCTCGATGCGTTAAATTATGTATAATTTTAACTCTACTTTCGAGCTCCTCTAAGTCAGTCAGATTCTGCGTAACGCTGGCTGGATGAACCATAGTCCTGTTGGAAAGGGCAACCTCAGTATCAGGAGGGTAGAGTCCTGAGATACATAATTGACAACATTGGATTGTTGAAGTATCTTCTTCAGTTGTTTCGCAACTCCTGGCTGTTTTTTAAGCAGCGCTTTAAGTAGTTGAGTGCGAGCTTCAGGTTCTCTTAGAGTTTTGAGTCTTTGATCCATGGCCTTAGCTAGTTCCATGTTTTTTACGATCTAATGCCGTTTCAATCGGCATTACCTCGACTGCAATCTTGTTGGGTGCATGTGGTGTACGAGTCTTGAGCTTTTGTTCAAACTCTTTAGACTCCTCTAGTTTAGCTAAGAATTCGGTTGAGGGTTTCCACTTAGTGGTACCTGCAGGACCGATGCGACAAACAATGGTGTGTTTCCAAGGCGTCTTCTTAATAGAATAGGATCCCTGATACAAGAACGTGTCGGTTTCACGGTCGACATAAATAGGTTCGTCTTGAATCATATTAATTAAATCACGTATCCATGGGTCGGAGTTACGTAAGGGACAACACAGCGTAATGGTAGATTTAGTAATATTAACATAATTTAACAACTGTGCGATAAGTTGACAAGGTGGGTTAGCCCACGCATTATGCTTTGATAAGTCAAGCTGAAATGCATCACCTTTAGGATGAGTCAACGACCTATATTCAGAAACCTGTTTGTTATGTTCTGCGGCGAACATATCAACAGTAAATGGACCCCATCGTGATTGAGCGAGGTTAAACCATTTCTTATTTAGCATCCAATCGGTTGCTAATAACTCCTTGACTGTTTTCTGGTAGTCGGGCACAAGTCGAGAGAGCATGTCAGGAAGATGGTTATGTATTCCTGGTATGTGTGTTATATTAAAAGCGAACTTGGCAATAATGTCATGCCAGCGGCTCACCAACTGTGAATCAGGGTTCATATCTTTTAAGTATGTTAAAGACTTTTGATCACAGGCGACAGTAAAGTAACTTCCATAAAGGTAGTCTTTAAACTGTCTTAGCGCAGTAACTATAGCAAGGAGCTCTTGTTTAACGGTAGGGTAATTCCGTTGACTCTTATTATAACTCTTGCTAAAGAATTGTATGTAGCGCGGTTTACCATTTATCGTTTGGTAAAGCACTCCACCTACCGCTCGATCTGAAGCGTCGGTTGCTACTTGGAATGGGACACCATCCACAGGGTACTGCATGATGGGTGCGTCCATTACTTTACTTTTGACTAGTTTAAATGCATCATCACATTCTTTTAGTCCAAAGCTTTCCCAAAGGTCTTTTGTGCAGCCGTAGGTGACTGAAAGGCTTTAAGTAATGAGAAAGATGCGGTACCGAATCCGAGAAGAAGTTAACAAACCCACACACAGAGTTCACATCTCTTCCAGTAATTGGTGTTGATAAATCCAACAGAAACTGTTTCTTGCCAGGATCAATTTCTACCCCTGCTGCAGATACTTTGTAGCCAAGTAAGTGTATAGTATCTTTAGCAAAAGAACACTTATCTTCGTTAATCTTAAGTTTAGCATGATTAAGTCGCTTTAAGACTTCTTTAACGAGTTTAGCATGTTCATGTGCTGTCTTTGTAAAGATAACTATATCATCTAAATAGACTGATACGTTATACGACAGGTCCGCAAATAGTTCCATCATAACTTGTTGGAAGAAAGAAGGTAACATGTGTAAGCCTTCAGGTGCACCTTTAAACTGGTACTTCTTACCTTGCCAAGTAAAGGAAAAGTATTTCCTATGAGGCTCATATATCTGTAGTTGATGGAATGCAGCTTTTAAGTCTATCTTGGAAAAGATAGTCGCACCCTCCATTTTGCGTAGTATCTTAGATAGAGGGTGCGACTATCTTTTCCAAGATAGACTTAAAAGCTGCATTCCATCAACTACAAATTTCCATCGAAGTTTACACGGACTAGTTTGACCATAAATGCATCTTCTATACCGTTGTGTAGAGACACACCTGTAGCGTTCAGTGTAATGATTTTTTTCAACGCCGACGTTTCACCGGCATACGCCCCTATCAAAATACTATACTCCCCTAGACTAGTCCTTCCCACAGAGTACCCTATTGCAACACTGTGCGCCCCTTGTTGCGTACCTCCCGATGCATAACCTAAAGTTATAGCACGTAAACCCTGTCCAGAATATCCGGCGACTGATCCCAGTGCCAGTGTGTTTCCCAAGGCTATACAGTAGTCACCCTGTGTACAAAACCCTGATGTTGACCCTATTGCCACTGTGAACTGACCCTGGTTCGTCTTTCCTGAATTCGTACTTATTGCAAGTTCCCCTAAACTCCTGATCTGAAACCTCAGCATTGTTTCCCAGTAATATAGCCATGGACCCCTGTCCCGTATTTCTTGAGCCCACACCCATCGCAATTGCTCCCACCCCCTGATTTGTCGACCCAGCACTTTAACCCACAGCTATAGAAGAATCACCCTGCGTCGCTTTGCCAGCTTCGTTGCCTATGGCAATGCTATTGACACTTTGGTTCACATTTCCCGCAATCCGACTTATCGCTACATCGGAGTTTCCCAGTGACATCTCACTGGCAGTTACACCTACAGCCACTGCATTCGTACACTGGTCTGTTTCGCCTGCTTATTTGCCTATGGCAACGGCATTGATACCTTGGTTCGCATTTCCCGCGATCTGACCTATCGCTACACTGGAGGATCCCTGTGACATCCCACAAGTATTTAAGCCTATAGCCACTGTTCCCGAGCCCCGTACGTTCGTTGTCCCTACTTTCCATGACATCCTTTTTTATATATTTCGGTTTGAGTAACTTTTTTCAATTCTTAGGTTAAAATTGAAATGTTCCTGAAAGTTAGAAGCGTTCCACAATGCAATTTGTTTTTTTATTATAAAAGGTGTGTTTTATACATTTTTTTGTGTTCCTTTAAGTTTCAAACTATGTTAAACTAAAATAAAATTTAGTCAGTTAGGATTTAGCAGTGGCTTGTGTAAGAATGATCGGGACTGCCTCTTGGTAAGAGCCTAAATATCCTCGATCACACAGGGCGTAAGAATGTAAGTCACGTTTATACATTAGCTGATATAAACAAAGTTCCATCTGAAGAAAAGTTAAAACGGGAGGACCAAAATTTGTAAGTAGTAGTTCGGAGACTATAAAATTAGTTTATAATATCCTATATCTACTAATGTCTCAAATAGGTCCAATAATCAAAGTGAGGAAATATTGCAAAAAAAAGAACTTGTATTAAATTATTTAAAATACAAATAAAAACCAATGTGTAATCTCAATTGATCTTGATATTTTAGACTGACCGAAGGTCGTATTTCTACAGAGAGGGGATTTGTGGTTCTGAACAAGGATCATTTACTAGCGTTCCAGATTTATGATAACGTCCCAGTTGTAACATTTATTTTACAAGGAGGTATTCGGCTAGACACAACAGATACTCTCGCCTCACTCTGTTCGGAGGACGGACTGCAAGATTTGGTTGGCAATTCACAAGGTCTCGTAGATTTCCAGCCTTGCAGCACAGAAGTCATGACATATCTTGTCCTACACGACAATGACATACTACTCAAGTCCCTTATTTCATCCAATCCAATTTTTGACGTGAGTGAATTCAGTCTACCGATTTATTGTTCGCTTATTTTTCAACATAATGCTAGACGCAGGCTTAGGGAAAATATCCATTTTGCTGTGGTTGGACGAAATCCGGAATAAATCAAATGTACATTTGTGAATCAAGCAACACGTACTCACAACAGGAAAAGAGGTGTCTACAGATCACCGACGTCTAATTCTGGCGTTTGCCGAAGAGTACAATTCTTATAATATTTACCAGGATTTTGAGTTTGATCCAGTTTTCGATTCATCAGTCTCCACATATTATGGACAGAGTTTGTTGGCCCATGTCGTGAAAGATGACCCTAAAACTGTCAAGCGAATTTTGAAACAAGGTGTCGTTCCCGATATCGTCGCGATAACTGCTGCAATATTTAATGATGACATGCATAAGTTAGTAGCAAAATATGCCAACGGTGATGAACGTGACAACACTCTGATGGATTATTGGTGGACATCGTTCTTGGAATATCCGACTTTATTTAAATTTACTGGAGTCGAAAAAACCAACGCTTCGAACGTATTTTGAAAGGCGCAACCCAAAAAGTGTACAACTGTGGTTTGACATTGTGAATGAAGAGAAAGATTTCGATAGTAAAACAAGGGAAGAGTATAGAGATCTCGTGGTAGGAGTAGTGAAACTGAATTTACTGACGCCCGAATTTTATCGTTTGTTGCTGTATCCAGAGTCCCTTGGTCATTTTTTTTTGGAAAACACACAGCCTCCAATCTCTCAGTCCATTTTTATAGAACCAGTCATTTTTTTTGTAAAACCTTTTTTTGAAAACAAACACAGTCTCCAGCCTATATCACATTTTTTTATGGAACATTCACACAGTCTCCAGTCCCTAAGTCAATTTTTGTGAAACCAGTCTTATTTTTTTGTAAAACCATTTTTGAAAACAAACACAGTCTCCAGTCCATCAGTCAATTTTTTTGTAAAACATTCTCAGTCTTTTTTATGTGAAACATTTTTTTATGGAATATTCAAACAGTATCCAGTCCCTCGGTCACTTTTTTGTAAAACATTTTTGTAGCACATTCTCACAGCTCATGTCTCTTATTGTCGTTTCCAGATGTTTTGACAGTCTACCCGTGCTTAGCAGGGGTAGGAAGTCTGGCATCCGGCCTGAAAAGTAGCTGAATATTGAAGGGACACAGAGGTTTTTACTGGCTCTATAAATGAAACAGTCGATGTGATTGGTGAACGTTTTCATTTCAAAAAAAATTTTTTTTCAACCAATTTTCTTGAATTTAGTTATCCACTGGGAAGCTGTTCCGAAGAGAATATCTGACACATCCCATTGGTTCTGGGATATATTTTTTTGCCCTGGTAGCATCTGGCGTGAACCTTGAATTCTGACCTTTATTTATTTTTCTTCGGATTCAATTTTTTCAATAAATAAATATAAAGATAGACGAACAAAATAGATAAATATAAATACACTCGCACACATATTTAAATTAATGCATACTTACACAGTATTTATATATAAATATTACAGCTATTGTAGGAGTTTGCAAGTATGACAGTGAGTGAACACGTATCATGGTTAATTATAAGCGCATGGTATTTCTACCATCTAACATATTCTGAGTTAAAGCTATTGTTTAGAGTCAGTGAAAGTAAATCACGACGGTTAGTGAGATCATTCCTGGATACTGGTAGCCCTGTTCCAGAAAATAGAAGACAAAAAAGTAAGAGAAGGTAAACTGCGAGACCCAAAGCTCATCCAGTGTGTACAAGAAATATTTTTTGTCTGCATTGGTGCCCCGTGATCTACTAGTAGTGGTTGGCCGGGCTCGCCATTCATTAATAGCTGTATTGGCAAGACGTAAAATTGTCTTCTCGAGAACATTAACACTAAACATGTCGTCTAGTGTCATAAGAACTACATCGTTATTACCCTTCTTATTACGAAATGATGTAGTATTATTCGGCGCATTAAATTTTACTTGAACATGCATCGACCTTACTGGGGATCCGGCTTATCCGATGCAGCCCATAGTTTTGCCCATTCCTGCGCTGGTGTTTCGTCTTCTTGATTCAGATCTAAGTCCAGGTCTGTAGTCGCACGTGGTCGTTTAGTTGTGGCTGGCTCTGGCTCATCGTCTGGCTCGTCGTCATCTTCAGACGTTTCGCCTATATTATCCCCTGTAAAGAACGCAGGCACGCCCCTATTTCCTTCCCGATTGCCTCCTTCAGTGCGTTCCACACCATCAGTGATAATAGCACCCACATACGGACTAATAAACAGTATATTATGTTTTCGTCGATTTGTACGTAACAGTGATTCTTCATATTTTGTATAAGATAAATTGGCAAAGACCAACCTATTCTCATGTGCAAGCGAGTCCATGGGTCCAGGATAACAATGAAAACACATTCCCTTGCTCCCGCTACCTTCTTCTCCTATTGTTCTCTTACAAAAAGGATGGACATATTTCAGACACACTATACATTGATGCGAACTTAGACCTTTTCCTGTCTCCCGGTCGAAACCGAGAAGACAGAATGCACATCCACGCAAGTCTAAAGAAGACGCGTTAAGTGGGTCACCCATAAGGGATCTGTGAGTAACACAGTAATCCATACCCATGGAGTCTAGTGCTGTTTCTCCCTGTGCTGCTGGTGGCGCTCGCGCTTGAGATTGTACATTTGTTGTGTGTGCGCCTGTGATGTCATCTGTTGTGTGTACACGTTGCTGTTGGTCGGTGATGTCATTTGTTGTGTGTCCGTCTGTGATGTCATTTGACGTGTGTGCATGTTCCTGGTCGGTGTTGTCAGTTGTTGTGTGTACACGTTGCTGTTGGTCGGTGTTGTCGTCTGTTGTGTGTGTGCGGTTGTTGTCATCTGTTGTGTGTGTGCGGTTGTTGTCATCTGTTGTGTGTGCGGCTGCGATGTCATCTGTTGTGTGTACATGTACCTGGCCGGTGTTGTCAGTTGTTGTGTGTACACGTTGCTGTTGGTCGGTGTTGTCGTCTGTTGTGTGTGTGCGGTTGTCGTCTGTTGTGTGTGTGCGGTTGTTGTCATCTGATGTGTGTGTGTGTGGTTGTCGTCTGTTGTGTGTGTGCGGTTGTTGTCATCTGTTGTGTGTGCGTGGTTGTCTGTTGTTTGTGTGCAGTTGTCATCTGGTGTGTGTGCGTTTAACTGGTCTGCAGTACCATCTGTGGCATGTGCACATGGTATCTGCGTGTCATTTTCGTCGTCTGTACTCTGTTGTTGAACTATACTTGTATTGTTGTTGCCAATTTGCTGTGAAATACATACATTATCACTACCAATTTGTTGTATAATGCCTATATTGTTATCACCTACTTGCTGTGTTACTACTCTATTGTTCACTCCTTCCTGTTGTGTGAATAGTATGTTGTTATCACCTACTTGATTGACGAAACTAGTATTGTTATTACCGCTCTGACGATATATATTCGTATTTCCACTTCCATACTGATTGTCTCTTGTAAAATTGTCTGTATTATCTCCCGAAAACAATCGCTTCCTAATGAGTTGATGATCTGTATTTGGTGCAAAGAAGTACTCACCTTCTTTTTTGCGGCACGCTCTTCATTCTTTTCTTTTCTGATGTTTTACTACCACGCTGCTTTGACTGCACACTACTAAGTGATGCATTCAATAGGCGCTGACCCCTGGCACTGATGTTCGACAATTTAGGACATTGTTTTCTGGTTCGATTCCCGTACAGGATTCTTCTTTGTCTTTCTTGATCTCTCTGGTAATGTGCTAAATGTGCAGCGTCTTCTATATGATCAAAACTATTGTCTCTCGCCTCGTCTGTATGTATGTTTGAACGCCAATCATCTACCTGTGATCGTTGTGAGTGACGTGAATTTGAAAGTGATAGTGAATGCCTTGAATTTGAACGTGAGTGCAATCTGATTGAATGTGAAAGTTGTTCGCGCGTGAGCTGTGTTATCTCATTTGAACGATTCGGCACTCGAGGGGGTGGCGGCTCCCCGTTGAGGCTACTAGATATACTGTCAGGCATACTGTCTAACACAACAACAATGCAGAATAAGCAACTTCTGTGCTAACTATGTAAACGACTGTGTACTATGTAAACTACTATAAAGTTATTAAATACACCCGTAACAGTAATCTTGCCGTACTTTACTAAGTGCACACCGGGGTCTTTGGTCTGTTGACCGGCGGTTGTAAGTCATCTACCAACGGACGCTACTTTTACTATAGAGTTGGCCTTACAACATGATATCGACTGAGGTGCAAGCACAGTCCTAAATTACAGCATAATGGCTTGTTACGTGGACCGGTCCGGGCTTTCGTTGTACAGGATTCCAGTATATCATTGGTTGACAGACAATACAAGTTTTGTTTTTTCGTACTTACATGAAAATTATTCGTCCAATGAATTTATGATATATTTTAATTCTTTTAACTTTTAACCAATAAATATGTCGTCTATGAACAACGCTGGAAAAAATTACAAAGCTCGAAAAAATTCTCACAGCCAATGGGCTGTCGGTATTCATGGACTCAAGGGGTATGGTGGTATCGGGAGGTACTTTGTCAAAATATCTGGAAACGACAATAGTCAAATTTTATAAAACAAAAGGTATTTTTTTGGAAAACAGGTTTTAAACCATAATAGCATAAAGTTACACTGACTCTACGTGTAGTTTTTCATTTGAGCTTTCGCTTTTTTACAAAAAAAAAAAACACAAACGAATGTGTTTATCATAAAAGCATACACGCACACACGCATATTAAAATTCACACTTGTATCTACACGTACACAAAATGGTTCGATCTAGAATTGTGTACGCTGAATCAGTCGTACCAATTTATTTCGACGATTTCAAAGACCTGTGTGAAATACGACACGTCAAGGGCAAGGGTTATGGTATGTTTTCCAAGGAACCTATCGCCGCAGGAATGCACACCGCATACGTCGGCTACGTGTTACAGGGCAATTATTGCTTTTATAGCGCACAATGCAATAAACTTGTACCCAAACAAGCAAGTGTACTGTGTAGTGCAATATTGTCTATTACATGTCTTTTTTTGGAAGTCGCGTCGGGCCCGGCAATGCCAACACTTGGCCCCTTGATCAACCACCGTACACGTGACCAATGAGTGTACATATGTATACTTGCGTGCAGCAATAAACACGGCAACTCAACACCCAACTCTTCGAACAAGGGCTGTCAGTCTCTCCTTCACCCCAATTCTCACCGCTTGAGATTGTACATTGTTCTTGAGATTGTACATTGTTCAGATAGTCCGTTATCATTGCACCTTTCACACGGTCTTCTTTTCACTTCAACAAAAACATCGCCGTCTTCATTCGGGTTCCATTGGCAGTGGGCTTTAGGGGGCTCGATCGCACAGATCGCATGTCAAAGCGGTGTACCCGTCAAAATCAATCAGTGCTCTCCGACACAGGCTATTGGGACACCATTAGGTCAGCAACCCATCACAAATCACACGCACGTGTCCGACTCTTGCTGGCGTTCTACCAGCGTGCGTTCGAGGTCGTTCCGGAACTGCTGTTCAAGTTCCCGTTCACGCACAATCATGATGCTACGCAAGTACGTCTCGTAGGCTGCAGCCTCCAACACCGCTGCGAGTTGCGCATTCGTGTAAGGAACAGCCAGGCACTCGCCCGGGTGGTTGGGGCACAGCAGCTCATGTGTATCCATGACACGCCCCGGCCCGTTGTAGTTTACATTACAGCACTCACGTATGTGTGCCTGGGCACAGCTACGACAGAGAGTGTACCCGTCGCCGCAAAATGGAAGCCGATTTTGTCAAGAAAGCCAGTAAAATCACGAACCGACATCACTTACAGAGTCAAAACGATCCTGAAAAATTTGAACTTTTGCCTCCGACTCCTCCAGTTGTAATTTCAAGGTGTGCACTTGTTCCGTGCGGCTCGCCTCATTTGCCTCCGATGCTTCTAACGTCTGCTGCAACAAGCATACTTGGCCCTTCAGGGCGCCAAACTCGCGTAGCATCTCACCCACTTTTCCAGGGGTGAAGGGTGTAGATCCGCTCTGTAATTAACCAACAAGTAGTAAAATCTCACGCCAGCCACACTTTCACAACACAAACAAGTGCGTAAACAATGTCTTCATTCTTGCGAGGGCCCAACAAAACATTTTTCGATTTTTTTTTGAATTGACGCATACGTATAGCACGTAGACACACTCTCACACACACTGGTACATTTACATCTTGATCCACTTACGTTGTTTTTTGACATGGATATCCGCACCCTTAGCCAGCAACAGCTCAACCACGTCCTTTTGTCCGTACCGCGATGCCAAGTGCAGCGCTGTATCACCTAACTGTAGCAAAGAATCCATCAATTGTTAGCAGCAATCGTGTTATATGCACTGACGCACACGTACAGCACGTAGACGCACTCACCCACACACTGGTACATTTACATCTTGATCCACTTACGTTGTTTTTGACATGCATATCCGCACCCTTGGCCAGCAACAGCTCAACCACGTCCTTTTGTCCATCAAGCGATGCGCATTGCAGCGGCGTGTCACCATCCTGTCGCAACGAATACATCAAATGTTAGCACCAGTTGTGTTATCTGAATTAACGCACACGTACAACACGTAGACGCACTCACCCACACACTGGTAAATATATATCTGGATTCACTTACCTTGTCTTCGACATGGATATCCGCGCCCTTGGCCAGCAACAGCTCAACCACGTCCCTGTGTCCGTTCTGCGATGCCAAGTGCAGCGGCGTGTAACCATGCTGTTGCAACGAATCCATAAATTGTTAGCACCAGTTGAGTTATATGCATTGACGCACACGTACAGCACGTAGACGCACTCACCCACACACTGGTAAATATATATCTGGATTCACTTACCTCGTTTTTGACATGGATATCCGCGCCCTTGGCCAGCAACAGCTCAACCACGTCCTTGTGTCCGTTCTGCGATGCCCAAGGCAGCGGCGTGTAAACCATGCTGTTGCAACGAATCCATAAATTGTTAGCACCAGTTGAGTTATATGCATTGACGCACACGTACAGCACGTAGACGCACTCACCCACACACTGGTAAATATATATCTGGATTCACTTACCTTGTCTTCGACATGGATATCCGCGCCCTTGGCCAGCAACAGCTCAACCACGTCCTTGTGTCCGTTCTTCGATGCCCAAGGCAGCGGCGTGTAACCATCCTGTTGCAACGAATCCATAAATTGTTAGCACCAGTTGAGTTATTTGCATTGACGCACACGTAGACGCACTCACCCACACACTGGTACATATACATTAGGATCCACTTACGTCGTCTTTGACATGGATATCCGCACCCTTGGCCAGCAACAGCTCAACCACGTCCTTGTGTCCTTTCCTGATGCTGAGTGCAGCGGCGTCCAACCACCCTGTTGCAAGCAGAATCCATCAATTGTTAGCACTAGTTGTGTTATATGCGTTGACGCACACGTACAGCACGTAGACGCGCTCACCCACACACCGGTACATTTACATCTTGATCCACTTACGTTGGCTCTGACATGGATATCCGCACCCTTGGCCAGCAACAGCTCAACCACGTCCTTGTGTCCATTCAGCGATGCCCAGTGCAGCGGCGCGACACCATTCTGTATCAACGAATCCATCAATTGTTAGCACCAGTTGTGTTATCTGAATTGACGCACACGTACAACACGTAGACGCACTCACCCACATACTGGTAAATATACATCTGGATTCACTTACCTCGTTTTTGACATGGATATCCGCGCCCTTGGCCAGCAACAGCTCAACCACGTCCTTGTGTCCATTCAGCGATGCCCAGTGCAGCGGCGCGACACACCATTCTGTATCAACGAATCCATCAATTGTTAGCACCAGTTGTGTTATCTGAATTGACGCACACGTACAACACGTAGACGCACTCACCCACATACTGGTAAATATACATCTGGATTCACTTACCTCGTTTTTGACATGGATATCCGCGCCCTTGGCCAGCAACAGCTCAACCACGTCCCTGTGTCCGTTCTGCGATGCCAAGTGCAGCGGCGTGTAACCATGCTGTTGCAACGAATCCATAAATTGTTAGCACCAGTTGAGTTATATGCATTGACGCACACGTACAACACGTAGACGCACTCACCCACATACTGGTAAATATACATCTGGATTCACTTACCTTGTCTTTGACATGGATATCCGCGCCCTTGGCCAGCAACAGCTCAACCACGTCCTTGTGTCCGTTCTGCGATGCCCAAGGCAGCGGCGTGTAACCATCCTGTTGCAACGAATCCATAAATTGTTAGCACCGGTTGAGTTATTTGCATTGACGCACACGTAGACGCACTCACCCACACACTGGTACATATACATTGGGATCCACTTACGTCGTCTTTGACATGGATATCCGCGCCCTTGGCCAGCAACAGCTCAACCACGTCCTTGTGTCCGTTCTGCGATGCCCAAGGCAGCGGCGTGTAACCATCCTGTTGCAACGAATCCATAAATTGTTAGCACCGGTTGAGTTATTTGCATTGACGCACACGTAGACGCACTCACCCACACACTGGTACATATACATTAGGATCCACTTACGTCGTCTTTGACATGGATATCCGCACCCTTGGCCAGCAACAGCTCAACCACGTCCTTGTGTCCTTTCCCTGATGCTGAGTGCAGCGGCGTCCAACCACCCTGTTGCAACGAATCCATCAATTGTTAGCACTAGTTGTGTTGTGTTATATGCGTTGACGCACACGTACAGCACGTAGACGCGCTCACCCACACACCGGTACATTTACATCTTGATCCACTTACGTTGGCTCTGACATGGATATCCGCACCCTTGGCCAGCAACAGCTCAACCACGTCCTTGTGTCCTTCCTCTGATGCCAAGTGCAGCGGCGTCTCATCAAACTGTTGCAACGAATCCATCAATTGTTAGCACTAGTTGTGTTATATGCGTTGACGCACACGTACAGCACGTAGACGCGCTCACCCACACACCGGTACATAAACATTGGGATCCACTTACGGGGCCTTTGACATGGATGTCCGCACCCTTGGCCAGCAACAGCTCAACCACGTCCTTGTGTCCATTCAGCGATGCCCAGTGCAGCGGCGCGACACCATTCTGTATCAACGAATCCATCAATTGTTAGCACCAGTTGTGTTATATACAGCACGTAGACTCACTCACCCAAATACTGGTACATATCCATCTGGATTCACTTACCTCGTTTTTGACATGGATATCCGCGCCCTTGGCCAGCAACAGCTCAACCACGTCCTTGTGTCCATTCAGCGATGCCCAGTGCAGCGGCGCGACACCATTCTGTATCAACGAATCCATCAATTGTTAGCACCAGTTGTGTTATCTGAATTGACGCACACGTACAACACGTAGACGCACTCACCCACATACTGGTAAATATACATCTGGATTCACTTACCTCGTTTTTGACATGGATATCCGCGCCCTTGGCCAGCAACAGCTCAACCACGTCCCTGTGTCCGTTCTGCGATGCCAAGTGCAGCGGCGTGTAACCATGCTGTTGCAACGAATCCATAAATTGTTAGCACCAGTTGAGTTATATGCATTGACGCACACGTACAACACGTAGACGCACTCACCCACATACTGGTAAATATACATCTGGATTCACTTACCTCGTTTTTGACATGGATATCCGCGCCCTTGGCCAGCAACAGCTCAACCACGTCCTTGTGTCCATTCAGCGATGCCCAGTGCAGCGGCGCGACACCACTCTGTATCAACGAATCCATCAATTGTTAGCACCAGTTGTGTTATCTGAATTGACGCACACGTACAACACGTAGACGCACTCACCCACACACTGGTACATTTACATCTTGATCCACTTACGTTGGCTCTGACATGGATATCCGCACCCTTGGCCAGCAACAGCTCAACCACGTCCTTGTGTCCATTCAGCGATGCCCAGTGCAGCGGCGCGACACCATTCTGTATCAACGAATCCATCAATTGTTAGCACCAGTTGTGTTATCTGAATTGACGCACACGTACAACACGTAGACGCACTCACCCACATACTGGTAAATATACATCTGGATTCACTTACCTTGTCTCTGACATGGATATCCGCACCCTTGGCCAGCAACAGCTCAACCACGTCCTTGTGTCCATTCAGCGATGCCCAGTGCAGCGGCGCGACACCATTCTGTATCAACGAATCCATCAATTGTTAGCACCAGTTGTGTTATATACAGCACGTAGACTCACTCACCCAAATACTGGTACATATACATCTGGATTCACTTACCTCGTTTTTGACATGGATATCCGCGCCCTTGGCCAGCAACAGCTCAACCACGTCCTTGTGTCCATTCAGCGATGCCCAGTGCAGCGGCGCGACACCATTCTGTATCAACGAATCCATCAATTGTTAGCACCAGTTGTGTTATATACAGCACGTAGACTCACTCACCCACATACTGGTAAATATACATCTCTGGATTCACTTACCTTGTCTCTGACATGGATATCCGCACCCTTAGCCAGCAACAGCTCAACCACGTCCTTTTGTCCGTACCGCGATGCCAAGTGCAGCGCTGTATCACCTAACTGTAGCAACGAATCCATCAATTGTTAGCACCAGTTGTGTTATCTGAATTGACGCACACGTACAACACGTAGACGCACTCACCCACATACTGGTAAATATACATCTGGATTCACTTACCTTGTCTCTGACATGGATATCCGCGCCCTTGGCCAGCAACAGCTCAACCACGCCCTTGTGTCCTTTACGAGATGCCAAGCGCAGCGGCGCGGCACCATTCTATAGCAACGAATCCATCAATTGTTAGCAGCAATTGTGATAGCAATTGTGTTATATGCATTGACGCATACGTACAGCACGCAGATGCACTAACCCACACACTGGTAAGACGCACTCATCCACACACGTGCTGTCATATATAAACATACCTCGTCTAAAGTATTAATTCGTGTTTGATCGATCTGTAATATATTGCGAAGTGAAGTAACATCCCCCGTCCGAGCTGCTGTTAGTACTTGCTGTTGCATTGTTCTTGAGTAGGGGCATCAAGGATTGTGAATGTATAGTAGTATTCTGCTTACTTCAATTATATGTATTTTTATTCGAATCTGCTGTTTCGATCCTTCCGGTCAATTTTATATGAATATTTACTGTCCCAGCCTCTCGAAAAATTTAGATAGTCCCAGACTCGCAGAAAAGCATAATTGTCCATCAGGACTGTATAATTGTCCATTATACAGTTCCAGCCGCATGGTCAAATATGCAGGCCCAGACTCGCTGAAAAACATTGGCCGAGCCGCTGGGACTGTATAATTGTCCATTATACAGTCCCAGCCTCATGGTCAAATATACAGTCCCAGCCTCTTGGTCAAATATATCAGCCTCTCGGTCAATTAAACAGTCCCAGCCTCTCCGCCAATTATACAGTCCCAGTCTCTTGGTCAATTAAACAGTCCCAGCCTCTCCGCCTATTATACAGTCCCAGCCTCTTGGTCAAATAAATCAGCCTCTCGGTCAATTAAACAGTCCCAGCCTCTCCGCCAATTATACAGTCCCAGTCTCTTGGTCAATTAAACAGTCCCAGCCTCTCCGCCTATTATACAGTCCCAGTCTCTTGGTCAAATATTCAGCCCCAGCCTCTTGGCCAATTATACAGTCCCAGTCTCTCGGCCAATTATACAGTCCCAGCCTCTTGGTCAAATATACAGCCCCAGGCTCTTGGCCAATTATAAGTCCCAGCCTCTTGGTCAAATATACAGCCCCAGGCTCTTGGCCAATTATACAGTCCCAACCTCTTGGTCAAATTTACAGCCCCAGGCTCTTGACCAATTATAACTCCCAGCCTCTTGGTCAAATTTAAGGTCCCAGGCTCTTGGCCAATTATAAGTTCCAGTCTCTTGGTCAATTATATAGGATCGAAACAGCAATTACGAATAGATATTTATTACATATAATTGAAGTAAGCAGAATACTTGTATACATTCACAAACCATAATGCACCTACTCACGAGTTTTAGGGTTTAGGTACCTTTATTTGTTTACACGCTATTGCTATATACAATATTCCAATGCCTTGTGTCCGAAGACCTGTGGCGGCCGGCAGGTGTCGCAGTTTGTGCCTTCTCAGGTAGAGGCTAACTGAACTATCTAATGGCTGAGTTGTTACGTTGCGTTTAGTTTGCTATGTGGCTTGGTTTCTTTGGATATGTAGTTCTATGGGTTATGTGAGTAGCAGTGTGTAAATCTTAACTGATTGGAAACAAGTGCTGAAAATATACTGTGACCGATTTGCATTTCGTATTACTGAATATGAGAGATCAGTAGCGTCACTACTGTCTCGGACTCACTACCGCATCACTGGGTTGCGATTTGCAACTGTTTCTGCCGGTAGGCGCTTAGGGCGGATGTGTTCCAGGGGGTGGGCGTTTCATAGCAGAGTGTTTGTGGATATAATTGCTATTCAGCTTCAAGTCAATGCAAATCTGTCGTAGGCGCCAACACTTGGTAAAATCAGGTGGATCTAGACTGCTAGTGATGTAGGAGAGAGTGATATCTATTGGGATGTTGTTTTATAAATCCTGCTCTATATCGAACAGGGGGTGAATATGGTGGTTGGGTAGTGTGCGTTTCCAATACTGTCGTGTGATTATGTACGCTGTTGCCTCTGGGTGAAGCGTTTGGAAATCTATTTGCGGATTATCAATCCACAGTACTCTATTAGGTTGCTGGTAACGATATGTACTAGCCAGTGATGGCCATATGAATTCATTGCCTGGGTGTGCACCATTTACACGTAACGTATGAACTATAGTAGTCATGAAACGCGGCACTGTAAACACTATTTCTATGAGTATGTTTGGTTCTATCGGTCTCTTGTGTATATACTCATCGATCGTGAATTGTTAGCATGTCTGTATAACGCTTGCGACTACTAAGTGCATCTAGCAGCGTCTTATTAACTAATACGCTTTTCTGTGGTGCGATCAGTTTGGACACAAACTCTAACACGAAGGGACATGTAAAGTGTGTGGGCGTGTCGAATCGGTAGCTTTCTTCTTCGCCGGGGTAGATGTGCCGAAATCTCAGCTCACGTGCTGCCTGCACCTTCTTCCTTGTTTGGTTTCTTTTTGGTATAGAAAATCTTCAATTGTCTGTATAGTTTATAATATGGATAAAAATAGATGTTCTCGCGAGCGAGCATGGTGAGTCCCATCGGGGTGAAAACGGATTTCCGTTTGTTCGTATAGTTTTGCAGTGGATTTCTGATTGACATTCTACTAATATGATTGATTAAACTTACACATTGCCACTCACACAGTGCCAGCATATTTTTGGAGAACACATACAGTCTCGACACCAGGTGCCTTTTTGTGCATTTCACAACAAGAATATATATATATAACTTTAACAATATATGTTGGTTCATCCCATAATTACACTTGTTGGGAATGACTTCCGCAATTTGTCTTACTGATTCCAATTCTAATACCAGAGCAAGTTGCTGCACTGTCAACATTTGTGCACCGTGTAAGCAGCAACTCGTCCGTTTTGGAAACTTTACCTGTCCACAATGTCGCCGCTACTCTGCCGAGACCATGGAAATGACCCTTCGTGCGGCCACACTGGCTTCCGATACCAAATTTCTGGTCGAGATGATACAAGACCACTGGGAAACTGTTCTCTCGGTATGTTCACCCAGCGACCTCAGTGCTGTTGTCTCTGAGGCAATTAAGGGTGGATTTATATCTGAGAGACAGATGCTCGAGTACCGCCTCCACAAGCTTCAGAACAGTTTTACCGAACTTCGTTCTAATGAATAAATATACTTTGACTCCTGGTCTCGACTGGGATTGCCTTGTTTTAACTGAAAAAAACCCCCATTCTTTTGCAAAAAAAGCGAAAATACCTTAATTATTTTTCCAAACACAAAAGTACCTTAATTTTCTGCACTTTTTCGAATTTCAAAATCTGAAATCTTGACTCAAAAAAATAATTTCAAATTCTGAGACCCACAAACCGTGGCTCAAATTCTGGCTTCAAATATAATTTAAATTCTGGCTTCAAAAACTTGGCCCAGAAATTTGTTTCAAGAAAATATATATACTTCTGGCTTCAAAAATAATTCAAATTCTGAGACTCACAGACTGTGGCTCAAATTCTGGCTTCAAATATAATTCAAATTCTGGCTTCAAAAACTTGGCCCAGAAATTCGTTTCAAGAAAATATATATACTTCTGGCTTCAAAAATAATTCAAATTCTGAGACTCACAGACTGTGGCTCAAATTCTGGCTTCAAATATAATTCAAATTCTGGCTTCAAAAACTTGGCCCAGAAATTTGTTTCAAGAAAATATATATACTTCTGGCTTCAAAAAATAATTCAAATTCTGAGACTCACAGACTGTGGCTCAAATTCTGGCTTCAAATATAATTCAAATTCTGGCTTCAAAATATAATTCAAATTCTGGCTTCAAAAACCTGGCCCAGAAATTTGTTTCAAGAAAATATATATACTTCTGGCTTCAAAAAATAATTCAAATTCTGAGACTCACAGACTGTGGCTCAAATTCTGGCTTCAAATATAATTCAAATTCTGGCTTCAAAAACCTGGCCCAGAAATTTGTTTCAATAATAATATATATTTCTGGCTCAAAAAATAATTTCAAATTCTAAACTGTGCCTCAAATACTGGCTTCAAAAACCTGGCCCAGAAATTTGTTTCAATAAAAATATATATTTCTGGCTCAAAAAAATATTTTCAGATTCTGAGACTCACAGACTGTGTCAAATACTGGCTTCAACAATCTGGCCCAGATTATTGGCCGACACCACAAAAAGACTGTGTCGGTGTTTTCACAGGTCCCAGTCGCTCGGTCAATTTTTGGAAAACACAGAACAGTCCCCGAATCCATTACTCTCGGTCATTTGTTTTGTTTTGGAAATAGCCCTTGATCCTTTTTTTTTTTGAATTTTAAGTAGTTTTGGAGACTGTAGTGCCATTTGTTTAACAAACAATCACAGCTTCTCAGTCCGCTTCTAATTGAAACATTAATCGTTTTTACACATATTTATACACAAATCTATACATTTACATACACACACATTAAAATTTACATTTATACACGCACATATACATATGCATACACCCTTATATATTTTACATATATGTGTGTTTTAAACACATGCATTAAATTTACATATACACATACACATGCACCATGGTTCGAACTGGCGCGTGTAATCAACTCTGCCGATCACATCACGATATCAACACTGAACTTGCGTGCTCGAACGCAACGGAAGGGGCCATGGGAGTTTATCGCTTCAAGTCGATGTTTGCGTGTACAATGCGCAACATCGAGGAAGGCAAAAAAATATTAACCGACTACGAAGACAGTGTGGCCAGGGTATTGTACATGGTGAGGATTTCAGATCATGTACCATCAAACAGGTCGTGTAGTCCTATAGGGGATAATATTATTTATTTCAAAAATGAAGTGAGCGAGCACGCAACCTTCGAAAGATGCCGAAGAGGGTTAAGCTTATAATAAAAGGTACCGATTATCTATCGTGACAACTTTTCATACGGTTTCTTCAATTTTGGCATACTTGAATGAAATTTTGTACTCATGTACACAAGCATATGTGTATGGGAATTAACCGTACGGATTTTGTTATTTGCACATGTCGTACTCGTATGTACATGTAATGTCAAAGTGTAGGCTGTTTTTTTTGCATGTACATGTACTTGTAAACGTGCATGTAACACCCAAACAGTAGCTTGTTACTCACGAATGCAGACTAAAATGTAATTTGTACATAAACATAATTTGTACCTAGACACACTTGTCCTTATATACTTGTATTCAACACACCATGTTACATATACCCTTACATATACACATCTATTTACACACGTATACACATATTTACACATACATATACACAATTATATACACTTATATATACACGTACATATACACATACATAAACACATGTTTTCTTGATATTCTGCACGATAATAATGCGTGTACATGTGTACTTGTGCATATACACATAGGCAGCACTTATCCTGTATACTTGCATGCCACATACTATACCGTAGTGACAATTTTTACAAACCGACTTTTCCAACTGATCGATCCAACTGCTTTTGTAGCACAATGCAATAAACTTATACCCAAACAAGCAAGTGTCGTGTAGTGCAATAATGCCTACACGCGCTGTGTCTACATGTCTTTTTTTTTGGAAGTCGCGTCGGGTCCAGCATTGCCAATACTTGGCCTCTTGATCAACCGTGCACGGTACAACGAGTGTATATATGTATAATGTATGTAATATATATATATATATATATGTGTGTGTGTGTATACATGTTTATATATATATATGTACATATGTATGTATGTAGCACTTATTCTTGTAGACTTGCATGCAGCGCTAATCACGGCAACTCAATACCCAACTCTATTAACTCGGCTGTCAGTCTCTCCTTCACCCCAATTCTCACCGCTTGAGATTGTACATTGTTCAGATAGTCCGCTATCTTTGCACCTTTCACACGGTCTTGAATCGCTGCTACACTTTTCTCTTCAACAAAAAAACATCGCCGTCTTCATTGGGGTTCCATTGGCAGTGGGCCACATGCACATGTGCGTCGCGACCACAGTCCTCCAAGCAAAGGCCACAGAAGGCTCGATCGCACAGATCGCATGTCAAAGCGGTGCACCCGTCAAAGTCAATCAGTGCTCTCCGACACAGGCTATTGGGACACCGTAAGGTCAGCATCTCATCATCGCAAATCACGCGTACGTGCCTGTCAATGTCCGACTCTTGCTGGCGTTCTGCCAGCGTGCGTTCGAGGTCGTTCCGGAACTGCTGTTCAAGTTCCTGTTCACGCACAATCATGATGCTGCGCAAGTACGTCTCGTAGGCTGCAGCCTCCAACACCGCTGCGAGTTGCGCATTCGTGTAGGGAACAGCCAGGCACTCGCCCGGGTGGTTGGGGCACAGCAGCTCGTGTGTATCCCTGACACGCCCCGGCCCGTTGTAGTTTACATTACAGCACTCGCGTATGTGTGCCTGGGCACAGCTACGACAGAGAGTGTGCCCGTCGCCGCATTCCAGATATCCGACCGCCGTAAAATTGTCGGTGCTGCTGTCGCTGTCTGTGCGCGAACCAATGACAATTTCCTCGTAACACACTAGACACTCGACTGTGCGAACTTCAATATCTCGTCTGCGCCGAATCGCCTCGTCACGTAACGCTCTCAACGCAGCCGTTTCAGCCCGCAGTTGGTTCTCCAGCCGCAGCCGCTGCTGGGTCTCCACCTCAAGGCGCAGCCGCCATCCGTGCTCCGTCTGTCGTTGCACATCTTGGGGCGTCATGCTGGCTTGTTGTTGGCGGTCAAGCGCAACAAGCTCCATCATGACAACCCTTGATGTTGGTCGGTGTTTGGATTTGCCTAGACACCGTTGCGCCACACCCCTCAGGTTTTCGAGCGCGCTCTTTGCTGCGGCATTGTCGCTATCGCATCGTGCATCGATGTGCAGACCACCGCTTTCGGCGTCAATACGGAAATCGTAAACGTCCTCCTCGTCGCTCATGGACTCCAACACACGACCACTAAACAACTCTGAGAGAACCAGCCCTAACGAATAAATTTCGTTTTGCTCACCGTAGCGACTGTTATTCATCAAGTATCTTGGACACGAGTAGGCCGGTGTACCAAACCCACGCTGCCGCGCTTGCGTGGTTACCGTGAACGTAGGGTGCTGGAGAGCCTGTGGGGCGTCTGGTACCATAAAGGCCAGCCCACAGTCGATCAGTTTGGGTTCGAGAGTGGCGGTCAGGACGACGTTGGCGGATTTGACGTCGCGATGGAACACTCGCCCCCCCTGCTTCGGATTGTGCATGAACGCGAGCGCCTTGGCGATGCCGGCCGCAATGCGCATTCGCACGGGCGGGACAAGGAGTCTCGCTTTGGTGTCGTCCACCAGGTTATCGGCCAGACTGCCGTGCTCACCGTGCTCGTACACCAGGTACGCCGCCCGTGTTTCTAGGCTGAGTGACCAGCCCACTAGTCGGATGATATTGGGGTGTCGGATTCTTTCTAGCAGCTCGACCTCGTGCTCCACGCTGGTGCGGTTCGATTCAAAGTCGGTCTCGCTCTGTAGTGCCTTAACGATCAACCTGAAAAGGTGGTGTGCAACCAGCGTTATTTCGTGCGAAACTACATTTATATCAACGTGCACAAAAACTTGCGAGAATTTGGTATTGTTTTTGCACATACGTAAGGTTTGTCACCAAGTCGACGCCACGGTAAGCTGTCCCGAACGCCCCCCTGCCCACCACCCGATGGTCGCTGAAATGATCGGTTAGGTGGTTGATGTATGCTACCGAGACACGTGTGCAAGTATCAGGGTCGATTCGAACGATGACTTCCTCCTCCTCATTTTTGGAATGCGACTGTGGGAGATTATGCACGCGTTACTTTTATAACACAAAATGGAAGCGAGTCAAGAAAGCAAGTGAAATCACGAACCGACATCACTTACAGAGTCAAAACGATCCTGAAAAACTTGAACATTTGCCTCCGACTCCTCCAGTTGCAATTTCAAGGTGTGCACTTGTTCTGTGAGGCTCGTCCCATCTGCCTCCGACTCTTCCAGTTCCAATCTCAAGGTGTGCACTTGTTCTGTGAGGCTCGTCCCATTTGCCTCCGACTCCTCCAGTTGCAATTTCAAGGTGTGCACTTGTTCTGTGAGGCTCGTCCCATTCGCCTCCGACTCTTCCAGTTCCAATCTCAAGGTGTGCACTTGTTCTGTGAGGCTCGTCCCATTTGCCTCCGACTCTTCCAGTTCCAATTTCAGGGTGTGCACTTGTTCTGTGAGGCCCGTCCCATTTGCCTCCGACTCCCCCAGTTGCAATTTCAAGGTGTGCACTTGTTCTGTGAGGCCCGTCCCATTTGCCTCCAACTCCTCCAGTTGCAATTTCAAGGTGTGCACTTGTTCTGTGAGGCTCGTCCCATTCGCCTCCGACTCTTCCAGCCGCAATCCGAAGGCATGCACTTGTTCCGTGAGGCTCGCCTCATTTGCCTCTGACGTTTCTAACGACTGCTGCAACAAACATACATGGCCCTTCAGGGTGCCAAACTCACGTAGCATCTCGCCCACTACTTCAGGTTTGAGGGGTGTAGATCCGGACTGTAATCAACATTTAAGTATTAAAATCTCACGCATCAATCGGCGAATCCACATTTTCATAAACTAGTCGGCATGCAACGTATTCATTCATTCTTGTGGCCCACCAAAACACCAATTGTTAGCAACCTTAGCGCTATATACATTCACACGCACACGCACACGCACACGCACACGTACAGCACGTAGACGCACTCGCCCACACACCGGTACATATACATTAGGATCCACTTACGTTGTCTTTGACATGGATATCCGCACCCTTGGCCAGCAACAGCTCAACCACGTCCTTGTGTCCTTCCCCTGATGCCGAGTGCAGCGGCGTCCAACCATACTGTTGCAACGAATCCATCAATTGTTAGCACTAGTTGTGGTATATGCGTTGACGCACACGTACAGCACGTAGACGCGCTCACCCCACACCGGTACATATATACATTAGGATCCACTTACGTTGTCTTTTGACATGGATGTCCGCACCCTTGGCCAGCAACAGCTCAACCACGTCCTTGTGTCCTTTCTGTGATGCTGAGTGCAGCGGCGTCCAACCACCCTGTTGCAACGAATCCATCAATTGTTAGCACTAGTTGTGTTATATGCGTTGACGCACACGTACAGCACGTAGACGCGCTCACCCACACACCGGTACATATATACATTAGGATCCACTTACGTAGTCTTTGACATGGATGTCCGCACCCTTGGCCAGCAACAGCTCAACCACGTCCTTGTGTCCTTTCTGTGATGCTGAGTGCAGCGGCGTCCAACCACCCTGTTGCAACGAATCCATCAATTGTTAGCAGCACTAGTTGTGTTATATGCGTTGACGCACACGTACAGCACGTAGACGCGCTCACCCACACACCGGTACATATACATTAGGATCCACTTACGTAGTTTTTGACATGGATGTCCGCACCCTTGGCCAGCAACAGCTCAACCACGTCCTTGTGTCCTTTCCCTGATGCTGAGTGCAGCGGCGTCCAACCACGCTGTTGCAACGAATCCATCAATTGTTAGCACTAGTTGTGTTATATGCGTTGACGCACACGTACAGCACGTAGACGCGCTCACCCACACACCGGTACATATACATTAGGATCCACTTACCTTGTTTTTGACATGGATGTCCGCACCCTTGGCCAGCAACAGCTCAACCACGTCCTTGTGTCCTTCCTCTGATGCCAAGTGCAGCGGCGTCTCATCAAACTGTTGCAACGAATCCATCAATTGTTAGCACTAGTTGTGTTATATGCGTTGACGCACACGTACAGCACGTAGACGCGCTCACCCACACACCGGTACATAAACATTGGGATCCACTTACGGGCCTTTGACATGCATATCCGCACCCTTGGCCAGCAACAGCTCAACCACGTCCCTGTGTCCATACTGCGATGCCATGTGCAGCGGCGTCTCATCAAACTGTTGCAACGAATCCATCAATTGTTAGCACTAGTTGTGTTATATGCGTTGACGCACACGTACAGCACGTAGACGCGCTCACCCACACACCGGTACATAAACATTGGGATCCACTTACGCGGCCTTTGACATGCATATCCGCACCCTTGGCCAGCAACAGCTCAACCACGTCCTTGTGTCCATTCCCCGATGCCATGTGCAGCGGCGTCAAAGAACCCTGTTGCAAAGAATCCATCAATTGTTAGCACCCTTAGCATTATATGCATTGACGCACACGTACAGCACGTAGACGCGCTCGCCCACACACCGGTACATATACATTAGGATCCACTTACGTTGTCTTTGACATGGATGTCCGCACCCTTGGCCAGCAACAGCTCAACCACGTCCCTGTGTCCATACTGCGATGCCATGTGCAGCGGCGTCCGACCATCCTGTTGCAACGAATCCATCAATTGTTAGCACCCTTAGCAATATATGCATTGACGCACACGTACAGCACGTAGACGCACTCACCCACACACCGGTACATATACATTAGGATCCACTTACCTCGTCTTTGACATGGATGTCCGCACCCTTGGCCAGCAACAGCTCAACCACGTCCTTGTGTCCTTCCTCTGATGCTGGGTGCAGCGGCGTCCTACCACCCTGTTGCAACGAATCCATCAATTGTTAGCACTAGTTGTGTTATATGCGTTGACGCACACGTACAGCACGTAGACGCGCTCACCCACACACCGGTACATAAACATTGGGATCCACTTACGCGGCCTTTGACATGCATATCCGCACCCTTGGCCAGCAACAGCTCAACCACGTCCCTGTGTCCATACTGCGATGCCATGTGCAGCGGCGTCTCATCAAACTGTTGCAACGAATCCATCAATTGTTAGCACTAGTTGTGTTATATGCGTTGACGCACACGTACAGCACGTAGACGCGCTCACCCACACACCGGTACATATACATTAGGATCCACTTACGTAGTTTTTTGACATGGATGTCCGCACCCTTGGCCAGCAACAGCTCAACCACGTCCTTGTGTCCATTCGTTGATGCTGGGTGCAGCGGCGTCCTACCACCCTGTTGCAACGAATCCATCAATTGTTAGCACTAGTTGTGTTATATGCGTTGACGCACACGTACAGCACGTAGACGCGCTCACCCACACACCGGTACATATACATTAGGATCCACTTACGTTGTTTTTGACATGGATGTCCGCACCCTTGGCCAGCAACAGCTCAACCACGTCCTTGTGTCCTTTCCCTGATGCTGAGTGCAGCGGCGTCCAACCACGCTGTTGCAACGAATCCATCAATTGTTAGCACTAGTTGTGTTATATGCGTTGACGCGCACGTACGTACAGCACGTAGACGCGCTCACCCACACACCGGTACATATACATTAGGATCCACTTACGTCCTCTTTGACATGGATATCCGCACCCTTGGCCAGCAACAGCTCAACCACGTCCTTGTGTCCATTCTTCGATGCCAGATACAGCGGCAACTGTTGCAACGAATCCATCAATTGTTAGCACCAGTTGAGTTATTTGCATTGACGCACACGTACAGAACGTAGACGCACTCACCCACACACTGGTACATATACATTAGGATCAACTTACGTTGTCTTCGGCCCCGTTGGCAGCTGGTGCTGTCGTGGAGCCTGTCGCAGGTGTTCCGGGAGCCGTGGTGGAAGTAGAGGTGGAGGATGCAGGAGCTATAGCATAGTGTCAAGGTATAAAACGCGGCCTTAAGGATTGGCGGTATGTGTAGCAAATCAAAATCATATACAAACGATCAAAACAAATAACGTAATTAAACGCAGCCACTAACGAGCAAATGATGGAAATGTCTAGTGTGTATGATACATAGTAGATCTCCACAATATCACAGTTACACGCAGTATTGACGAGCACATGATGGAGATGTCTGTACGATTTGCAATTGGACGACAAACAGAAGGGACAGGCGTGTACACCACAGATGGAAGACGAAAACACGTCATCAGTCTGCTACATCGTATGCTGACGTGGTTTCAAATACAAACACGCAATTGCAACGACAAATATATAAAAACGCTCCCGATTTACCGGTACAATCCTACGTACGATACAATACAAGCAAACACATGTGTGTTTATTCTCCATACTTTCTAGGCTAGATTTTGTGTCACAGTCTGGTGCAGATCAATAAGCACATTTAAGCTGATCACATTCCAGTACTTGCACAGAAAGTCAGTCAATTGTTTGTATTTATGATATACCGAAAACTCATCTTGGATACAAAAAAACACACAGCCGCCTTATATGCCGACCTGTTGAAATCGAAGGTCAGCAGATATTGAATGCCCATATGCGACATGCATGCAAACGAATAGTAACGCACCTGTACTAGAGAACCAGCCACCCTTTAAAGCAGCACCCGAACCCGATGCCGGCGCCCCCGCATTGCCACCCAAATTGAATATAGGCGCAGTAGTTCCTGTACCAGGAATAAATCGACACAATCAGGCACATACAGGTTAACGGACACAAATATAACTATCACGTTCCGATGGATTCGCATCCAGAACAAAATCGCAAATCAATCCGTGGCTGGTCATAGGAAGAGTTAGATTACAACAGCATTCAGACAAATTTCTACTAAATTTGCACCATAGAGCACCAACGTAAGCTGGTTCCAATCGACTTGCCATAGGATAACGCTACCCTACAACACAGATACTCAATTACCGTTGGTAGCAGAAGCAGAGGTACCAAAGCTAATACCAGTAGGTTTAGCGGCAGTACCTGCGACACCTCCCAATGTTGAAGGGGCTGCGCTGGCGGCTGACTTGGGTCCATTTGATGCCCCACCGAACAATCCGGTGGCAGGAGCTGTGGTGGTGGTGCCTCAGAAATGTATTATTAATGCCCAGTCACTCTTTGTAGTAGGTTGTGATCTTGGTTGCAAGAGCGATAGAGTGAAACGGAGTTGTTTTTGAACAGTACAAGAAATTTTCGGGTAGCCCGCAGTAATCCTTATGTATACTGAACCCCCCCCCCCCCCAGAGAAATGTACCTACACAGTGGTCTCGTGGTATGCACACACCCGCCACAACCCCAAAGCCACAATAAATATTTGATCTCGTCACAGCCAATTGAATTTTCCCCCAATAATGATACAAGTGACATTTTGTGTGATACGAAAAGTTTGAGATTAATAAATAAGAACATAAAGAGAGTTAAAATCAACAGCAGTATCGGACTATACAAACAGTAGCTAGACTTCGCTGTATAGACATGGAAATAACTTTTTTCGCGTAATCTTAAATCGACGACATGACATTGCGATTTCATGCATGTCAGGACTTCTAAAATACACGTACACCATAACAAACAAACCAATGATTATGATACACCTTACTCATAGAATTTACTATAGACATTGACACACATACACACCTCCCGCAGCACCAAAAGTCAGCCCAGAAGTAGAAGGCTTCTGTGCATTGGCATTGGCAGCTCCGAAACTCAGCCCTCCCGCAGCAGGTGCAGTTGCAGCCGCATTTGTGGTTGCAGGTGCACCTCCCCCAAATAAATTGGTCTGAAGGGCTGCAGTGCTTGTCCCTGTGGCACTGGGGGCAGCCCCACTAAAAAGACCACCACCGGGTGCACCTGAGAGAAGAGCCATAAAGGGTTAATACGAGGATGATGGCAATCATTCGGGTCGAGAGCATATCAGCGACACGGTACCGTCGACTGCGCAAAATCATCTGAACGACATGAGGCAACGACAATACTTCACTAGCAAATCCGAGTAGTTCAATGTTCATGTATTTCCCAGTTGTAGGAAGTACGAACGACGAGCAAGATACTTTTCTGCACGTACCAGTGCCTGAAGCTGGTGCACCGCTTCCGAAGGAAAACGCGGCCGGTGGCTGACCTGCGGTGGTGGAAGCGGCCGTTTTGAAGCCAGCGAAGCTACCTATAAATAGTAAGTATGTCGATGGTTGTCGCGGATTAGCCTAAAAAAAATGGCAAAATTGTACTTTCAATGTGAGGGCGGTCAGTATTTTATCACGTATGCTGATGAAAAAGATATTTTATCGCGACCATAGTGCAAGTCATGGTCGCGGTCTGCATATATACTATCTCAACGGTTGTTCCGCCGCTCTCTTAATACATAAAGAATAGCTTGTTCGTGCGCAAATAGGATGGCGTTTGTACTCGTCTATGGTGATGGACCAGCATAGCGTCTCTGTAGGATTCGTTTATATGCGGTCGTGCTCATCCCACTCGATCGTTGAATAGTAAGCAATTATGTTGTGAGCGTTCGTAAAACCCTGGGGCCCACCTCTGATTACTCACTGACTGAGATTTTACTATTCGATCAGATGCTAGTTACACTCTGACTCCTACTCGACCATCCGCATATTATCGAGTACCTTCATTCTCACCCTCCACAGAACACAGCCTCAATATACATTAAAACGAACAAACCGTCGGCGAAAAGCAGTACATAGTATTCGACAAATATCGTTCGAGTGATATCTAGAAAAGAAAAACATATGCTTGTCTCTGTGACGTGCTACACATCGATTTACTTCGAATTTACTTTACCTGCTGGCGGCGCAGGTTTTGCCGCTGGTGCTCCAGCACCGAATAAACCTCCACTGTAAGTGGCTGCCGCGGCCGCAGGTGCACCGCTGCCGAAAGTAGGAGCTGCCGTACCTGAACAAGTGTACGAAGAAATTTTGAAAGACATACATATGAGGGCGGTTAGCTGGGTATAGAAGACAGTATGCTGTGGCACTAGGCATGTCGTGTACAATCCTCATGATCCCTGCAAGTGTGCAGCATGATGTATGAGAAATTTGGGCATTCTTACCGATGTGTGGGGTTTGCAGTCGGGAATAGTGCGTACGCGTACAGAGATTAAGTGTTGATATGATTTGCGTGGTCTACAATGTGTATGAGCTTTGGGCTCTTGAGATGGAGTCACATGACAGAAATGTATTGGTAGGTCAAAAACATTGTCACCGCTACCATTCACTGCAAGACCTGTACAACAACTTACAGGTTTCTACACCTTGCGGTTGACGCCGGCTATAGCAGTACTAGCAGACACGACCGCAACACTCTAATTTGACCAAATTATACGCACAACATAATTTTATGTCGGCAAGGAAGCAGACAAATCCACCACATCACACAACACACCCCCAGTAGGGGCACCAAATCCCCTCGTTGCAGGTGCTGCTGCTGCCCCTCTGTCCAAACCACCGAACGCCGATTTCTGAGTCGTGCCTTGCGTGTTCGTCTTAGGCACACCAAACCCAAACCCAGAGGTAGCGGGTGTACCACTAGCTGCCCCAAGCACAAAAGACGGGGCCGCGGTTGCACCTGTTGCTGCTGTAATTTGGGTGTAATTCGATAGCAAGAGTTGTACTTTTGGCTTTATGCGTATGCGAGCTTGAGGGCCTTAGCATAATATCGAAATCATGTCTGTTTATAGTTATTGCCATATTCCTCGGTTAGTGGATAGAAAAGGTGACGGGGAGCTTGTTGCGTTGGTGTAGGCGCAACTAGACACGTACGGCCGAGTTCCAGTTTTGTCACGAACTGGATACGCATTGTAGTGTTTTCAACGGACTAATCATGCAATAAACAACTATAGGACTGGACTCCACAATACCGCCGATGCGTTCGTGTATGAATACATGGCACGCCAGGTGCTCGCACGGAAGTGCATATTGAGCACACCACAGGACAACCCACGACTGGTCACAAGCAGTGCTGAAAGTCACGGAATGCACAATTATATTACTTCTCAGTAAGGATTCTCAGAACAAGCCTCGACTAGGTCAGTATCTTCATCCTCCCAATATAGTAATATTTTACTATCGGCTTATGTAAGTCCATCAGACAGTTTAGCACCGGACACATCAGGTCACTCAAGGTAATGTACTGCAATATTCGCACGACACTTGCAATGCACAAGCAAGCCGCAGCTGCATGTGCCTCAAAACGGGACTTAAGTCAACCTACATGTTTTGCCGATTGCAATGGGCTATAAACTCGAATCGTCGTGAATGTAATATACTCGGGCGCAATGAGAAAACAGATGTCGAAACGGGTCTCGTATTCTTACAACAAATGGCACAAAATCGATGCAGAGACGACAAAAGTGGCTGGAAAGAATGGTGTACATCACATACAGACGGAATTATGTGCGTGTATATATGCACAGATAGCAACCAAAAATAAAGTCTGTGTGTAATATTATAAACAATGTATGTATAATGTTATTTCCAAGTACCTGTTGAGGGAGCTGCGAAAGAGAAACCCGATGCACCACCGGTAGCACCTCCACCAGGGACTGCTCCAAAATTGAAAGACTGAAGATGTATACGTGTCAGACGAAATGCAAATGAGCCGAATTAAAAAAGCAAATCATCCCCTATCTAAATATGTTTAGCGGTTCAGCAGGAGAAAGAGAGAGAGAGAGGTAAGCTGTTGTACCAGAACGCCGATATTGACATGAGGGGCTATAGTGAATTGCATGCACCCAGCTTTAAGGTGGGCAAACAAAAATGCAGGTCACCGTTGCCGTCTGTTTGCGTGGTACAACTTGGAATGTGGAATGAAAATAGAGAAATGGTGGACACGATTCCTCCTTTCTCAGGATATCGTTTTGCCATTGCTTATTTAACTGAACTTTTTTACTTCAATTTCCTTCGTATATATGTAGTACTTCATCTCAAGTTGCGATTTAGCCTGCGCGTGACACAGTTATATAAATATGCCTATCTGGAGGTGGCTCAATACGCAGACATATTTAGGGTGCGATTACATAGCAAAAATGGCACCCACTGTCATAAATCGAACGAAAAAAGATCTTTAATAAACATGCATAGAAAACACACACAGACACAGACACATACACATATCAGACACAGACACATATATATATATACATTTGTACATGCATATATACATATATACGTATGATTTTACAGTTCAGATATACGCAGGTAGAACTATAAGAAACAAATTAGACATATATATATACATACACATACACACACTCACACACACACACATATATGTATATATATATATATAATATAAAATATATAAATAAATAATATATATATGCATATACATATAGAATACACACACACACACACATATATATATATATATATATATATATATATATACATAATACATACAGGTAAACAAAGACTTCAGTGCTAACTCCATTCATGCACATCAAAAAGGCAACAGTGCTATGACGTACGGATAAATAAATCGACATATATCCTTTAACATACGTGTACATTAGGGTTTTAGGGTTTTGGGGTTTTTAGGGTTTAGGGTTTAGGTACCTTTATTTGTTTACACGCTATTGCTATATACAATGCCTGATGTCCGGGGTGGACTTGTGGCTACCGGCAGGTGTTGGCAGTTCCCGTGACCCTGCTTTTCAGGGGAGGGCGAACTGGACTATCTAGGGGCTGAGTCTTGTGCGGTCTGTGGTTGTTGTACTTGTTGAGTTGTTTTCTTTGGCTGTAGTTTTGTTAGTGGTGTGGGCGTTTGACTACCGTAACTGGATTGACACAGAGTCTGTGAGTAAGCTGTGGCAGATATGCATATCGTTTCATTGAATATGAGGTATGATACAGTGGCTCACCAGTGTATCATACTCACTACCGCATCACCGGGTCGCGATGTGCGACTGTGCCTGCCGGTAGGCATTCAGGGAGGGTGTGGGCGGGGCGGGGGGCGTTTCATCGCGCTGTGTTCGTTGATATATGTGCTATTCAACTTCAGGTCAATGCATATTTGTCGCAGGCATATTCGCCAGCGTCTGATCAAGTCAGGCGGAGTCACGCTACTACATATGTAGGATAGTGTAATGTCTATTGGGATGTCATTGTCTAAGTCCTGGTCAATGTCAAACAGGGGGTGTATGTGGTGGTTCGGGAGTTTGCGTGTCCAGTGCTGGGGCGCCGCTATATAGGCGCTAGCCTCTGGATGTAGTGTGTTGAAGTCCATTTGCGGGTTATCTAGCCACAGTGTTCTGTGGGCTTGTTCGAAACGACGTCTGCGGTCTAACGAAGGCCAAGTATAATCGTTCTGTGGGTGTTCTGAGTCTACGAGGAGAGTGTGTACTATTGTGGTCATGAACCGTGGCACTGGGAACACACAGTTCAGCAGTACTTGGGGTGGTATGGGTCCTTTGTGCAAGTACACCAGCTGGTCGTGTAGTGTGAGCATGTCTGTGTAGCGCTTACGGGTGCTAAGGGCGTCAAGTAAGTTGCTATCAACTACAATCTCTTTCTTTGGTGAGATGAGTTTGGACATGTAGGGCAGCACGAGGGGACACTTGAAGTGTGATGTGGTGAAAGGTGTTTTGCTGCAGCCAATGCATGTGAGACCTGCCGGGGTCTTTTCTAGCGTGAACATATACCTGTTCGTGACGTACAGTGCGACGATCGTTGGTACTCTGAATAAGAGACTGCTGAAGCTGTGATGTTCGAGTGGCGTGTCGAGTCGGTACCGCTCTTTCTCGCCTGGGTAGATGAGTCCAAATCGAAGTTCGCGAGCCGCTTGTCGGTGTAGTGCGCTTTCCTTTTGTTTGGTTTTCTGTTTGTTATGCTTGTTTCAGTTTCCTGTATGTTATGAACGGAGGGTAGTGAAGTATGTTCGAGCGAGCGAGCATAGTGAGTCTCATAGGGGTGAATATGGTTGCTTGTTTGCCCAGATATTCCTGTAGAGGATTTCTGTGTGACATACGAGTTATATGATTTATAAGACTCACGCACTGCCAAGTGCATAATGCCCGTGCGTTGAGGAGTCCACAGAACTGAATTTGTTTCAGCATAGTTGGTGTGGCTTTTGTTGGGGTCTTTTTGTGTGCGGCAGTGGAAAGAATGTATCCAGAGGCTTTATGGATTACGGTATCGAGCTTGTCGAGTTGTGTATTGATTTGTGATGTGAGTGAGTAGTGTGATAGTGGGATGAAAGCAAGACCGTAAGTGATTTTGGAGAGTATAAATACTCGGAAGATCATGAGCTTGTTGTGTGGGTGTAGGTGGGTCCCAGCTCGGAAGCCAAGGGGCCGCTGTGGCTTATGGATTCATTCAGAGTATTGATGCGTGTTTCCAACATTTGTACAATGTCTATTCCCTTGGGTCCCATAGGGAATCCCAAGTATCTAGCAGTGGGGTGTGCATCTATACCATTCAGTCCGAGCATGAACTTGTGTGCTAGTTTGGGATTTTGCGGTGCTACATATATCGATTTCTTTGGGTGGAATTCAACACCGGAGCGTTTGCCCCATACATAAGCATGGTTGAGGCCTAGTTGCAACTTGGTGTGATCGCGGTTGTATAATGCTAGGTCGTCGACCCAGCCAAGGAAGCCTCGGGGGGTCGACTTTAGCAAGGCTATCAAGTAGCGGGTCAATGTATATGTTGAAGAGTGTGGGGGGTGATTGGATCACCCTGAGTTAGACCATGAGCACGTGTGAATATAGGCCCGAGGACTTGTTGATATGTAATACGAGACACTACATTATGGTACATGTTTTGGAAGAGGGTGATCAATGGGGTGGGTACCCGTCGATTGTGTAGAAGGCGCCAGAGGCGGTCAAGTTTGACTGAGTCATATGCTTTCTTAATGTCCAGGAATACCTGGTGGGTGTGTTGGGCTGTAGGGCTTGATTGATTGATGTATTCGTGTAGCGTGAGGGCGTGTGTGAAGCAAGAGTAGCCTGATTTGAACCCGCCTTGTCTGCTATGTGTTTTAAAGGCAGACAGCTGATTCATGTAACTCAGCAGTACTATTTGAAAGATACGACGCAGTATCTGTGTGAGCGTTATAGGTCGAAAGAATTCTGGCCCTGTGGGTACCTCAGTTTTGGGAATGGGCACGATAAGCGTGCACAGCCAGGCTGACGGCACGTTACCCGTATGTAGTAGCTTGTTGAACAGGTAATTGAGGACTTTAAGAATTGGTGACTTGGGATTTGGTTTACCCTCCTGATCGTGTCCTATGGGATAGACTTCGATAGCTGCTTTGAGAATATCAATATGTATTCCGTCCGGGCCGGAGCCCTTCCGGCTATCATATGCTAGTATGGCTTGCATGATATGTGCGGTGGTGAAGATATCTTGGTCGAGAGGTATGAATTCAGTATGGGTTTCTTCTGGTATTTTGTAAGGTATTTTCTGGTTAAACAGCTTTTTTGCAGGAATGAGCTAATGATGTGTGCTGTTGGTTCTGTTGTGTTGGGTATTGATGGTTGTTTGGACAGTGATTTCTTTTGTTTAGTGAATAATTTCACAATGGTGGTATTATGGATACGCTCGGTAGCGCGCAATGGTGTGTGGGATCTGTGGGGGTTGTTTTCCAGATAGTAACCGTAGAATGTGCCTTGTGCTACTTTCCATAGCTTGTTAACTATCGTATCATATACTGATGTGATTTTGTCTTGATTTGCATTCTGGATAAGTCGTAGCCATGACTTAGAGTTAGCTCTTATTCTTGCTCGAAAGGTATTTGCGTAGCGCGGGTTGTTGCAATTATAAGTTCGAATTCGGTATCTGTTGTACCCGTGTGCTGGCATACATTCTATGGATGTAGGCATAGTACTGGGGTGTTGTATGTCTGGTGATTGAATGTTGAGTGAAAACACCCATTCATGATCGGTTTTGAGTGAAATGTCTGCGGCTTTGATGAGTGTGAGCAGTGTTCTCGTACGTGATTGAGCGTAGACGTGATCAACACGTATGTTTGCTGATTGGTTTGGTGTTATATGGTCCATTTGGTGTAGCTGAGTATAGTATTCGATAGATTTTCTACGGTCGGGATATTTAATGAGGAAGTCATTATATTCTGTATCGCGGAAATTCATATCTCCAACTAGCACATGAGGTTTGCAGTTGAGTGCCATTAAAGTTTTGTATACGTCATTTCTAGGTGTGGTGCTAAGTAGACACATGCTATGGTGACCATGCGAAAGGTAAATGCTACAAAGTATTGGCTTTGTGCATGTAGTTTGAAATCATTGGAGCTATGTCTACTTATTAAGGCTACACCGTTGTTTCTACCACCACGGTGTATACTACTAGATGGGGGGTGACGCATAGATAAAGGTTAATATTACTTTCATTGCAAACTTCATTGAGGCGGTCTGTGTAGCCCCACGTCTCTACTAAACATAGGGCGTCACATTGACTGCATAGTTTACGTATTGCTCTGTATTGTGCTTGTGTGTTTTTCAGTGAGTTTAGGTTGACATAATACACGAGAATGTCACTCATTGCGATTTCGTCTTACTAGTGGTTCGGTTTTGTTTGAATGCAGCAAGCTCTTTCTCTGTTTCTGCATCAGATATTTGTGGGGATTTCGAACTATCGCCTAAGACTGACGCTATTTCGTCATCTGACATATAGTGCTCTGAGACTTCGTCGGTGTGTTCATCATCGCTTGAATTTTCGATTCTAGCTTTAACTGTGTTTCTATTTGCTTCGTCTCCACTAATTATAATTCGTTTGGGGTTTCTTGAGGACGAATTAGTATTGTCCGTGATGTTGTTTGGGTCTGCGATTGGTGGTAGTGTTGCGGGTGCTGTGGGTGTAGATTTTCCGGTGGGTGGGTGTGTGCTGTTTCGTATGTCAGTGGTTTTCGTGGTTGTATAATTATGGATAGTATTGGGGGTTGTGGTATCTATTGGGTTTGGGCTGGATTGAGGAGGTTTGGTGGTGGTTTTCGGTACTCTACTGAGTAGGTGAGTTAGGACTCTAGGGTATTGTGGTGGACATTTATCGCGAGCTAGTGCGCTGGTATGAGCATTTTCTAGACGTTTGCGAGCGCCTTCTATTGCGATTGGGTTGGTTACGTTAGCGGGGTCTGCACCCTTGTTAATGCGCCAACCACGAGCAAGTAGGATTTGTTTAGTTTTGATTGCAAAACGTGTGGGGACTACAAGTTCTACTGCGCTACGATCTTTGTAAAGGTATGACGCGTGCAGTATGGGGATGTATTTCAGCAAATGAAAGTTCCAAAGCCATTTGGAGAGATGCTTGTTTGTCGGTAGCGTACCGTCTTCTAGTGCATGTGTGTTGCAACTAAAGTATAAGGCTGTGAGATCCCAATCTTCTTGGCAATCCCATATAGAGGGTGGCTTGCTGGGTTGGAATAGATTTGCTTGTGCCTCCCTTGAGGAGGAGTTGCGTGTTTGATTCAACATATCTTTGTACGTTGTAGGCTTGTCCTTGTTTGCAGGAGTTTGTATAAGTCCTGGCGTGTGCGTAATTGTGGTATCTGGGATACGTATACGGTGTTGGTTTGTGGCAGTGCTCTGTGGGTTGTTTTTTGGATGCAAGTTGCTGTTGGAGTTTCGCATTTTCACATTTTAGGGCGTGGTTCTGCTCTAGTAGAGTTTTGTTTGAGTGTTCTAATTTCTTTAAACGTGCGAGGATCTCCTCCACACTACTTACCTTGTGAGTCCCTTCTGTAGATGAACATACCTTTTGATGCAATCCTCGAAGTAGGTCATCTTCTCTATCAGGGGTAGTACAATCGCCTTCAGTTTCTCGTCTAACTCTGTGGGTTGATGGACTCCTCCAGAGGGCAGGGCCCCCCCATAGTGTCGGCTAACGATCAAGTGATTTGATTTTCGATTGATAACAGGTCTGTTTGGTCCAGTGGTAAATTGCCTGGTTTGGTGTGGTGCGGTCACGTGTTCGATTCTGGGTCGGGTTGAAAATTTTCTGGGGTCTGTGTGATTTCTTTGAAATGTTTTCACTTTCGCACTGTGTATGTTGAGTTCACATCTAAAGTGAGATTTCGAGTGTCAGCAGTTTGAGATGTGCTTGAAATATAAATAGTTCAAAAAGTGAAATATAAATAGTTCAAAAGTGAAATATAAAAATAGTTCAAAAGTTCAAAAGTGAAATATAAATAGTTCAAAAGTGAAATATAAATAGTTCAAAAGAAATATAAATAGTTCAAAAGTGAAATATAAATAGTTCAAAAGTGAAATATAAATAGTTCAAAAGTGAAATATAAATAGTTCAAAAGTTATAAATAGTTCAAAAGTGAAATATAAATAGTTCAAAAAGTGAAGTGAAATATAAATAGTTCAAAAAAGTGAAATATAAATAGTTCAAAAAGTGAAATATAAATAGTTCAAAAGTGAAATATAAATAGTTGTTGAATATAAATAGTTCAAAAGTGAAATATAAATAGTTCAAAAGTGAAATATAAATAGTTCAAAAGTGAAATATAAATAGTTCAAAAAGTGAAATATAAATAGTTCAAACAGAAATGAAATAAAAAAAAGTGAATATAAATAGTTCAAAAGTGAAATATAAATATATAAATAGTTCAAAGTGAAATATAAATAGTTCAAAAGTGAAATATAAATAGTTCAAAAGTGAAATATAAATAGTTCAAAAGGAAATATAAATAGTTCAAAAGTGAAATATAAATAGTTCAAAAAGTGATAAATAAATAGTTCAAAAGTGAAATATAAATAGTTCAAAAGTAAATATAAATAGTTCAAAAGTGAAATATAAATAGTTAAAAAAGTGAAATATAAAAGTTCAAAAGGAAATATAAATAGTTCAAAAGAAATATAAATAGTTGAAATATAAATAGTTCAAAAAGTGAAATATAAATAGTTCAAAAAGTGAAATATAAATAAAAGTGAAATATAAATAGTTCAAAAGTGAAATATAAATGGTATCAAAAGTGAAATATAGTGTTCAAAAGTATAAATAGTTCAAAGGTTGAAATATAAAGTTTCGTGTCCATAAATAGTTCAAAAGTGAAATATAAATATAGCATAAATAAGGATGTGAAAAGTCCATAAATATAAATAGTTCAAAAAGTGAAATGTGGGCTTGTCAGAAACGAAATATGGGTCTTGAAATATAAATAGTTAATTTTGAAATATAAATAGTTTTTTAAATAGTACGAGTGAGAATTTTTTATAGTTTGGGAAATGAAGTGGTTTAGGGTTACATAGTTCAAAAGTTTAAAGCATTAGGGTTTGGTATGGGTTTTTTAGGTTTTAGGTTTTTAGGGTTTTAGGGTTTAGGGTTTTGGGTACCTTTATTTGTTTACACGCTATTGCTATATACAATGGCTTGTGTCCGAAGACCTGTGGCGGCCGGCAGGTGTCGCAGTTTGTGCCTTAATCCCTGTTTTCTCAGGTAGAGGCTAACTGAACTGTCTAATGGCTGAGTTGTTGCGCTGCGTTTAGTTTGCTATGTGGCTTGGTTTCTTTGGGTATGTAGTTCTATGGGTTGTTTTAGTAGTAGTTTGTAAATCCTAACTGGTTGGAAACAAGTGCTGAGAATATACTATGACCGATTTGCATTTCGTATTACTGAATATGAGAGAGAGACCAGTAGCGGCACTACTGTCTCGGACTCACTACCGCATCACCGGGTTGCGATTTGCAGCTGTGTCTGCCGGTAGGCGCTTAGGGCGGATGTGTTCTAGGAGGTGGGCGTTTCATCGCAGGATGTTTGTTGATATAATTGCTATTCAGCTTCAAGTCAATGCAAATCTGTCGTAGGCATATTTGCCAACACTTAGTAAAATCAGGTGGATCTAGACTGCTAGTGATATAGGAGAGAGTGATATCTATTGGGATGTTGTTTTCTAAATCCTGATCTATATCGAACAGGGGGGTGAATGTGGTGGTTGGGTAGTGTGCGTTTCCAATACTGTGGTGTGATTATGTACGCTGCTGCCTCTGGGTGAAGCGTATTGAAATCTATTTGCGGATTATCAATCCACAGTACTCTATTGGGTTGCTGGCCACGATCTATACTAGCCAGTGATGGCCATATAAATTCATTGCCTGGGTGTGCACCATTTACACGTAACGTATGAACTACAGTAGTCATGAAACGCGGCACTGGAAACACTTTTTCTATGAGTATGTTTGGTTCTATCGGTCCCTTGTGTATATATACTAGTTGATCGTGAATCGTTAGCATGTCTGTATAGCGCTTGCGACTACTAAGTGCATCTAGCAGTGTCTTATTAACTACTACGCCTTTCTGTGGTGCGATCAGTTTTGACACAAACTCTAACACGAAGGGACATGTAAAGTGTGTGGGAGTGAACTTTCTAGCGCTACAGCCGATGCATGCGAGACCTGCCGGGGTCTTTTCTAGCGTGAAACAGAACCTGTGTAATATGTAGAACAGGAAGATCGTCGGAACTCGGAGAGAAGACTGCTGAAGCTGTGATGTTCCAGCGGTGTGTCGAATCGGTAGCGTTCTTCTTCGCCGGGGTAGATGAGCCGAAATCTCAGCTCGCGTGCTGCCTCGCGGTGTAGCGCACCTTCTTCCTTGTTTGGGTTCTTTTTGGTATAGAAAATCTTCAATTGTCTGTATAGTTTATAATATGGATAAAATAGATGTTCTCATGAGCGAGCATGGTGAGTCCCATCGGGGTGAAAACGGATTTGCGTTTGTTCATATAGTCTTGCAGTGGATTTCTGATTGACATTCTACTAATATGATTGATTAAACTTACACATTGCCACTCACACAGTGCCTGAGCATCAAGCAAGCCACAAAATTTGATCGAATTACGCATAGTAGGTGTGAAACTCTTAGGCGGGTCTTTCTGTGCCGCTGTGGATGTAATATATCCTACAGCACGATGGAGCACAAAAGTTGAGTTGGAATAACTGTTTGTCTATCACTTCAGTGAGTGATTTATCGGCTAAAGGGATAAAACAGAGTCCATAAGTGATTTTGGAGAGTATAAACACTCGAAAAAATTATCAGCTTGTTATGCGGGTGCAAGTGATCCCCAGCTCGAAAGCCGAAAGGACCGCTATCGGTTATTGCATTATTGAGCGTGGTGGTTCTATTTGCAAGCATCTCTACTATATTGATTCCTTTTGGGCTCATTGGAAACCCAAGGTATCGTGCAGTCTTAGTGGATTGTATACTACATTGATCGAGCACAAATGTAAATCGGTCCTTTGGGTTTTCTGGTGCTATGTATAGTGACTTTTAGTGGGTGGAACTCAACACCAGAACGTCTGCCCCACACGGCTGCGAGATTAAGACACTGCTGTAGTTTCAGGGTGTTTCGATTGTATAGTGACATGTCATCTACCCAACCGAGAAACCCATTGGGGTCGACTTTCTCGAGACTGTCTAAAAGTGGGTCTATATATATATTAAATAATGTAGGGGCTATTGGGTCGCCCTGGGTCAATCCATTCTTTCGAGCGAATTTTGGACCCAACACTTGCTGGTACGTAACGCGCGAAGTCACATTGAGATACATATTTTTGAACAAACTGATGAGTTGTGTGGGTACATGTCTATTGTGTAGTAAACGCCACAACCTGTCCAATCGCACAGAATCGTATGCTTTCTTAATGTCTAGGAATATCTGATGTGTAGGTGCATCTGTAGGATTGGCCTGGTTTATATATTCGTGTAATGTCAGTGCGTGTGTAAAGCAAGAATAGCCGGATTTGAATCCACCTTGTCTTTTGTGTGTTTTAAATGCATCTAATTTGTTAATATGACTGAGCAACACGATTTGGAAGATGCGTCTTAATATCTGGGTGAGCGTTATAGGTCGGAATTGCTCTGGACCTAACGGTATATCAATCTTAGGGATAGGTACTATAAGAGTGCATAGCCATGCATCAGGTATCTCTCCCGTGTGAAGTATCTTAGTGAATAACAGGTGCAACACCTTGAGAATTGGCGATTTGGGATTGGGTTTCCCTGGTCTTTGTGGCCTCTAGGGTACGGTTCTATTGCAGCTTTTAAGAGATCGATATGTATGCCATCCGGGCCTGAGCCTTTTCGACTATCGTATCTCAAAATTGCATCCATAATATTTCCTGTAGTGAAAACATCATGGTCTATCGGGATAAATTCTGAGTGTGTTTTCTCTGGTATCTTGTAGAAGGCATCTCTGTTGAATAACTTTAAAAAAACGAACTAATAATATGTGCAGTTGGTTCTGTGGTATTTGGTATAGTGGGTTGTCTTGTTCTAGATTTTCGCTGTTTAGAGAACAACCTGACTATAGCATCATTGAGTACTCGTTCTGTGGAGCGGAGGGGTGTGCATGATCTATGAGGATTACTTTCTAAGAAGTAACCGTAGAAACAGCCTTGTGCTCGTTTCCAAAACTGATTGATTATAGAGTCGTATATGATTTTGATATCATTCTGATCTGAGTTCTGAACTCGTTTGATCCATGTCTTAGCAAACACCCGAATTCTGGCGCAAAATGTACGTGTATAGCGCACATTTTTTTGCAGTTATAGGTTCGAATGCGATATCTGTTGTAGCCCTGAGATGGCATACATTCTATGTCTGCAGGTTTAGTGTGTACTGTCTGAGTATCTGGTGATTCAATTTGTATTGCAAATACCCACTCGTGATCTGTCCTGAGCCCGATATCTTTACAACGTATAAGAGATAGTGATGTCTTTGTGCGTGCTTGTGCATATACGTGATCGACCCGTATATTCCCAGATTGCGATGGGAGTACATGATCTAGCCTATGTAGTCGTGTGTAGAATTCGATCGATTCTCTGCGCGCAGGAGAAATGATTTTATCGTCGCCATATTCGATATCACGAAAATTCATGTCGCCACACAACACGTGTGGTTTGCAATTCAGAGATAATAGCACATTATATACATCATCCCCTAGGGATGGCGCCAAATATACACAAGCAACAGTCACTGCGCGAAACGTGAAAGCCACGAAATATTGACTAAAAGCGTGCAATCTAAATTGATATGCATTGTGTCTACTAATCACGGCAACACCGTTATTTCTGCCCCCGCGATGAGCACTGGCCGAAGGCGGTGAGGCGTAGATCAGATTTGTATTAGTATTATTACACACAGCATTCAAACGATCGGTATATACCCCAGGTCTCTACTAAACACAGGGCATCGCATTGACTGCAAAGTGAGCGTATTATTTCGTATTGTTTAGCTACATTCATTAGAAAATTTAGATTGACATAATACACGAGAATGTCACTCATTGCGATTTCATCTTACTATCAGTACGGGTTTGTATAAAGTCAGAGAGTTCCTTTCTCGTTTCTGGATCACTGATTGGTGGTGAGTTAAA
>LUCW03000217.1:0-24377 GCA_001586965.3 Sphaeroforma sirkka
CAGAATTAATTTGGGTTGTACAGCAGATGCTCTGAAACGCATTGAGATATCTGTGAGCTGGCTGTTTAAAGGCACCACATGGACCTTTAGATTTCATAAGATAGCCTGCAGTATCCTATGCACCCAGTCATCTGCGACAAATCGGGATTAATTGTGCTGCAGAGTCGAAGTCGAGAGCGGTGACTTCAAAAATGAGGCTTCGCAATGTCAGTACAGCCGTCACTAAAAGTTTGTAACAGTGAACAGAAAATCCCGCGCGGCTCGTGACGTATACCGGATTCTTAAAGTATGGTGGAGCCTGCATCTCAGTTCCAATCGACTTCAACCTGAGGATCGAAACCAGTGTATGAAACTTCTACCTGATTTAGGACGTGATGACCTTCCGTGATGACCTTCCATGTATGACCTTCCATGTCGTAGATATTATACCTATAAACATATATTTCCGCATACTTCTCTGATATCAATGGTTCTTCGCGTCGACATGTGGTATATGTATTTATATATGTTTATGTCTGCTTGTGGTTGAAATATTGACTTCTGAATCCCAAGTGACCTCCATATCGAGTTGCATCATGACTAGATATAATCTACGTGTTTGCCAAGTCACTTATATATTCGAATTTGTATATTCTGTCATTAATTTTGCTATTGGTGAAATGTCATAGATATTATGCTTCTGATGTATCGCCTATACCAGAGGTAGTTTTCGTGGTGATCTCTGACGGATCTGTGAGTTCCATGCTAACATGTGGGAATTCAACTGAAATATAGCTCGATAAACCACGATACTTGTAGGCATCAGACAGATACTTGCCGTTCTCTCGAATAACTCCAGATAAGTAATTTACACACCAGCCGATCTACACTATAGAATCCTTACCCGCATACAGGTTTCTGACTTTTACGAGTGTCTTTTATGTGTAGCTATGCAAACCATTCAGCTCATGGAGGGTGTCATGGATACGGTATACAATCACTGAAAATTATCTAGTTGTGTAAATAGTAAAGTCAGTTGTTTTTCTCTCACTCGCGCGGATTTATTTTTGGTCAGTTTGAGTTTTGGGCCGATTTCCAAGTCCCATCATTGCAGCAGCTGTTGGTTACTGTGCTTGTCATCAACTCCACCGTGTGCTTTACCGGTAGATGTATCGATATTTTTGTTCGCGAACCATTGTCGAACTGCAGCGATAAGCTCGGGGTGAGTGATGTTTGAGTCAGATTTTAATACAACGAGTTACTGCTTAAAATTATCAGCTATGTACCTCCGGACTTCACTCGGAACCGTTTTGTGTAATGGTACTTTCTCCTCCTCGGCTTCTTTATATTACATATCAAAGGATTTTGTCCGGCCTGGTATCAAGAGTGTCGAAGTCAGTTTGAAAATAACAAACTGTCAATTAATATAGTGAAATACTGGTTTAAAATTTCCTCAGCTATGCATCTCCGGACTTCACTCAGAACCATTTTGCTTTATGGTATTTTGCTCCCTACTTCTATAGATTACAACAGTTCCAAATGTTATTTTTTCTGCAAGACAGAGTGTCCTGAGATTCATGATTAAATACGTCTTAAATCGTGTAAAAGTATTTTGTGGGTTCGTGCATCAAAAGAATGTCATGAGTCAGTTCGAAAAAGCAAACTATATATTTATATATCGAGATACCGGCATAAAATTGTCAGCTATGCATCTTCGGACTCCACTCGAGAGAAAAAAATGTATATTAATAGTTTCTAATCCTCGACTTCATATAAATTATCTTATCTCTATACATTACGAAAGTTTCAAGTATTATCTTTCTGCTTGTATGATAGATTCTGCTAATCGTGTACTAAATTCTTATTTTGATTCTTCCATGTAGTTTTACAACATTATTCCTACTAGCAATTTATTAGGAAGATATTGATTAGGCAATACTATATAGCAAAAAAAAAAAAAAAATGGGCTGCAGGCTGTAAATCGTCAACTAATGTATATGTACCTCGCTGCACAGTTCGGTATGCAAGGCTGAACTCCGATTTTGAAACTAAACAGTGACATGGTCCTACTACAATACCGCTCGACCAATCGAACAGTAAATATACAATGACGCGCAAGCTTAAATAGTTGTTAAGCTTTGTACCTTTTTTTTTTTTTGTCAGCTGGGCTGTCTCAGCACAACACCTCAAAATTGCTTTTTCGATCCCATATTTTATATGATGTGTTTAGCACGTGGTAGAGTAAAATAAACAAATTCATGGTGCGTAGTACAAAAAAATGACCAAGAGCGACAAACAATTTTTTGAACAGTCAATTGTCAATTCGCTGATCATAAAATAATGAATATAATGAGGTGCAGGTATGAAGGTCTGAAATAGAATAGTTTTAATAAGGTTTTATAAGCGTATAGGGTGTGAGACTATATATTAGGCGGACTTGAAAGTTGATAATGTTTGATGGTAGGCTTTTAAATTTAGTACAAATGTATCTTCAGAATGGTGCGTTTGAATGAATTTACTTCTGACCTCATCCTTGATTATATAATTATAGTGTTTGTACTAGTATTCAACCACTTAGGTTGGTTATGGTAAAACCTTTTATTATCAGTATGAGAAACCTTATGCAGAAAATTTAAGTACCATGATATATTTCTAAAAAATAAATACATCACTTTCTCTGTTACGGAGGTGGTCCGGTGAGCCACCTATATACAAGAACAATACGGGAACAGGCTTCAAAGCCGTAAGCTTGGCTCACGATCCGATGCCGCGTTAGTGTCAACTTGAACAGCGGTCACGACAGTTCCATGTGCTGCACCGTCCAGCCAAACGACAACGGTTTTGCACCAAGGCGGTGTTGTGTATAGAGGTAGTATCATATTAGTGTGTTCTCTGAGCGCATTTATTGTGTAATGCTTTATACATAGTATTATAGTGTTGATACATTTTAGGTTTAATGATTCGCATGCAAGAATACACAAGAATATAGGAAGAAAACACAGTGACGTCAGCCTCGTCGCCTTCGTATGTGGTGATGCATCTTGCTGCACCCGAATGCATCATGAAAATCTCAGTATCACCATGTATTTGATCAGCACTGTTAGGTGGTGTAGAAATACCGCCTCCGGTCAGTCTAAAATATCAAGATCAATTGAGATAATACATTGGTTTTTTATTTGTATTTTAAATAATTTAGTACAAGCTCTTTTTTCCAATATTTCCAAAGTGTTCTAAATTCACTTTGATGGCTCCAATAGCCTGAGTATTTGGTATGACTCATCTACTTGGACCTATTTGAGACATTAGTAGATGTAGGATATTATAAACTAAATTTTATAATCTCCGAACTACTACTTATAGATTTTGGTCCTCCGCCAATCTCAAAATCAATGAAGTCTTTTTTTTTTTTTTAACTTTTCTTCAGATGGAACTTTATTTATATCAGCTAATGTATTAACGTGACTTACGTTATTATGTCTATTTACAAATTAGGCAAGTGGTCATGAACACTTAGTACTTCTAGTGAAAATTATTCAATAAAGAACAGCTAGAGGTACGCCCTGTGTGATCGAGGATATTTAGGCTCTTAACAAGAGGCGGTCCCGATCATTCTTACACAAGCTACCACTGCTAAATCCTAACTGACTAAATTGTATTTTAGTTTAATATAGTTTGAAACCTAGTAGTAATTTCCATCGAAGTTTACATATTTTTCAGTTATATAGTAGTTACAGTAGTGTACTGCTTCTAGACTGTCTGACATCGATTTACTATCCAGCAAATACTATGGCTAAGGGTACTTCTAAAGGCAAGGGAGCCGCTAGCTCTAAGCCTGCTACGCCTGTCGAGGTTCCTGAGGTCCCTGTGGAAACACCTAGCCTGTCTGGAGTTGAGCCTGCCGAGGATACTGTTGGGGAAGCAAATTCTGAGGTTGGTACAGAGGATTATTCTGAGGATGACTCTGTCGGATCCTAAAGCCTTGGAAGAAGAGGTATCTACTACCGCGGAAAGGCTCGCCAGCGTCCGTGTATCACCTAGGAGTGAAGCTCAGGACCCCAGCTTGCCCCTGACCACGTGCCGTCAAATATTGGGGATAAACGTCGAAAGGCTGGAAAATTCGTGGATACGAATGTCGGGGGCATTATAACTCTACATCTAAAGGACACTCCAGCACAAATCCGGCGTGAAAAGGAAGTATTGGACCTGTCCGAAAATTTCGGTTTCGCCATCGATGGAGAAGCCATTCCATTCAGCTCAAATCTTGGGGCCGAAGCTGAGGACGCCATAACTCGACAACGAGTGGTTGGATCCTCTCAATCTCGACGCCAATTGAACCGCACTGAAGCGCTCTTGAAGGAGCTAGCGGCAGCAGCAGTTGTGGACCCCTCTATCGTGTCCCACTTGGCTGATATTCTTCCTATACCGAAGAAGAAGAAAATTTCGGGCCGGGTTTCGAACCCGAGACCTACTGGTTTACCAGCCAGTATGTTTACCACTAAGCCAGTTACCACTGGCGAGAGATAATATTTCAAAATTTAATCTCTATGGCTCTGATGCTGCATCGACCATCCTCTTGACAAACCTAACCCTGTCAGAGGATATGATCGTATGGAACTCGATGAGGCTTACCATCCTCGTAATATCGACCCCTCATTTGCCAACTAACCCTGGTAATCACGATTTTGGCAATCGCTACACCAGTACCTCGTTAGAGAGTTCCCACTCTAATCCTGAGGATGAGGAAGTGAGAACCAGACATACTCGTCTCAGGCTATTACGCTCTGGTTTGCAAGTCCTTGAGGACCGTCTGATTGAATGACTCTGACCTTGACGATAGGAAAGCGGATAACATTCGCTATCTAATCGATAACAAGAGAAAGGAAATAGACACCATCTTGGCACTAGCGGCCCGTAGCACTGAGCATGAGCCTCGTGAACACTTAGAACCAAGCATTATAAAGCAGCTAGGTAACGCGCAGGCTGAGGTCGATTTCTCTACTAATGAGAGTACAGTGGAGACACTGAAGGCCTTCGACCAACTTAAGGAGTCTGCCAGCCTTAGGGATAAGCAGATGATGAATGCCTTTATTCATTTCTGTGAGCCAGGTGAATGGCGAACTATCTTGAAGGCTCATGAGCCCAACTGGAAAAGCCCTACCCTGGCACCAGTTGCGTGATAATATACTTAACACCTTTTTTTTGAAGATGCACGTGACCGTGAACTTCTAGAGTCTCGCAAGTTCTTTGCGAACGATACCACTATTCGAGGTGCTCTAGCTCATATTACACATATGAATACTCGGATGGGTGGTCGTACCTATACTGGCGAATATTTATTAATTTGTCAGATGATGGAGACTCTGGGAGCTAACCTCTTTAAGAAAGTCAATGATGACATCATCGCCTATGGTGATTTGCGATCTATGCCTTGGTCTGTCTTTGAGAAGATAGTACACAAGCATACCAATTCCTCTACTAGAGTGCTTAGTACCCACGAGCTACACCCAGCCCACTAAGCTGAAACGCAGTAGAGACTAATACTGCGCGTAGTACTAAGAAACCTCGCACTACTACTGGAGGGGTACTGGCTCTACTTCTACCGAACCGAAAGGTGATAAGAAGGTGAGAGCGCCTTGCAAGAAGTGTGGTTACAACCTCACAAAACGTAATGGCAAGTGGAATGGTAGACACGACCCTGTTAAGTGTGCACCAGGCAAGCCAGATTTTGGACACTATATGAAAGAGTGTGCTACTTGCAAGGGTACTAACGGTTGGCACAAAGAGGATTGCAAGGACTTACCAGACGATCAAGTTAAGCACTGACAGTACCATATGTGCGCACTAGAGCAAGATTATGAGAAAATGTTCAATAAAATCTATACCAAAGGAGATGAACGTATCTTTCAAACAGTTTTCGTAAATGGAGAAAAAAAGTTATGGCACTATTTGATCCAGGGGCTGAAGTCTCTGCTATCTCATGCCGAGTAGCCTACGCTACAGATATGGCTGTCCATAACAGAAACAACTGATTTAATCTTGGGAAATGGCAAAGTTACTACTTGCGAACAAGCCATTGACTATGCACACATAATGCTGTCAGATAGAAGAGAAGTGAAGACTCACCTAATCGTTACTGACATGTCTCAGAAATACGATTTAATTATAGGTATGACTGATCTTCTCAGTTTAGGTATAACACTCACTGGTCTGCCTAATGGGCTGGACCCGAATAAAGATCAGTCAGATGATAATATGTTAAAGATACCTAAACCTCCGGAAGGTGAAGCAAAGGATATGATTCCGCACTTCACCGATATAATTATGGACTTAATTATACAAAACAGGAAGATTGCAATAACTGACTGGTGTATGTTTAAGTTCTCTAATGGGTACGTTAGACTTGACTTAACAAACGTCGACTTCTCTAAGTTAAAGTGTCCTTCACATAACTACGTGAGTTGGAGACACAAAGACGTTGTCAAAACCCAAATCGAAGATTGGTTATAACAGGGTCTAATTGAAATCAATTATGATGCAACCCCAGTTAACTTAGCTCTCTTAGCGGTCGATCAATATAAATCTGATGGAACGTTTAGTAAAACAAGAGTAGTACTAGACCTGTCGCCAATCAACAAACTAATTCCGCAACATAGTTTTCCCTTACCTAAGATAAGCGAGATACTACGCAAAATGGAGGGTGCGACTATCTTTTCCAAGATAGACTTAAAAGCTGCATTCCATCAACTACAGATATATGAGCCTCATAGGAAATACTTTTCCTTTACTTGGCAAGGTAAGAAGTACCAGTTTAAAGGTGCACCTGAAGGCTTACACATGTTACCTTCTTTCTTCCAACAAGTTATGATGGAACTATTTGCGGACCTGTCGTATAACGTATCAGTCTATTTAGATGATATAGTTATCTTTACAAAGACAGCACATGAACATGCTAAACTCGTTAAAGAAGTCTTAAAGCGACTTAATCATGCTAAACTTAAGATTAACGAAGACAAGTGTTAAAGATACTATACACTTACTTGGCTACAAAGTATCTGCAGCAGGGGTAGAAATTGAACCTGGCAAGAAACAGTTTCTGTTGGATTTATCAACACCAATTACTGGAAGAGATGTGAACTCTGTGTGTGGGTTTGTTAACTTCTTCTCGGATTCGGTACCGCATCTTTCTCATTACTTAAAGCCTTTCAGTCACCTACGGCTGCACAAAGGACCTTTGGGAAAGCTTTGGACTAAAGAATGTGATGATGCATTTAAACTAGTCAAAAGTAAAGTAATGGACGCACCCATCATGCAGTACCCTGTGGATGGTGTCCCATTCAAGTAGCAACCGACGCTTCAGATCGAGCGGTAGGTGGAGTGCTTTACCAAACGATAAATGGTAAACCGCGCTACATACAATTCTTTAGCAAGAGTTATAATAAGAGTCAACGGAATTACCCTACCGTTAAACAAGAGCTCCTTGCTATAGTTACTACTGCGCTAAGACAGTTTAAAGACTACCTTTATGGAAGTTACTTTACTGTCGCCTGTGATCAAAAAAAGTCTTTAACATACTTAAAGATATGAACCCTGATTCACAGTTGGTGAGCCGCTGGCATGACATTATTGCCAAGTTCGCTTCTAATATAACACACATTCCAGGAATACATAACCATCTTCCTGACATGCTCTCTCGACTTGTGCCCGACTACCAGAAAACAGTCAAAGAGTTATTAGCAACCGATTGGATGCTAAATAAGAAATGGTTTAACCTCGCTCAATCACGATGGGGTCCATTTACTGTTGATATGTTCGCCGCAGAACATAACAAACAGGTTTCTGAATATAGGTCGTTGACTCATCCTAAAGGTGATGCATTTCAGCTTGACTTATCAAAGCATAATGCGTGGGCTAACCTACCTTGTCAACTTATCGCACAGTTGTTAAATTATGTTAATATTACTAAATCTACCATTACGCTGTGTTGTCCTTTACGTAACTCCGACCCATAGATACGTGATTTAATTAATATGATTCAAGACGAACCTATTTATGTCGACCGTGAAACCGACACGTTCTTGTATCAGGGATCCTATTCTATTAAGAAGACGCCTTGGAAACACACCATTGTTTGTCGCATCGGTCCTGCAGGTACCACTAAGTGGAAACCTCAACCGAATTCTTAGCTAAACTAGAAGAAGAGTCTAAAGAGTTTGAACAAAAGCTCAAGACTCGTACAACACATGCACCCAACAAAATTGCAGTCGAGGTAATGCCGATTGAAACGGCATTAGATCGTAAAAAACATGGAACTAGCTAAGGCCATGGATCAAAGACTCAAAACTCTAAGAGAACCTGAAGCTCGCACTCAACTACTTAAAGCGCTGCTTAAAGAACAGCCAGGAGTTGCAGAAACAACTGAAGAAGATACTTCAACAATCCAATGTTGTCAATTATGTATCTCAGGACTCTACCCTCCTGATACTGAGGTTGCCCTTTCCAACAGGACTATGGTTCATCCAGCCAGCGTTACGCAGAATCTGACTGACTTAGAGGAGCTCGAAAGTAGAGTTAAAATTATACATAATTTAACGCATCGAGCATATGAGCATACTTATAAAATGGCTATTCGTGCAGGGCTTGATCACCCGGCGCTGAAAGAAACCATACGTGAAGTATACCGACGCTGTACTGATTGTGAAAAGAACCAGATCAAGCGATACGGTTGGGCACCCCTAAAAAAGTGTGACAGAAGACCAACCGATGCGCCGAGTCATAGTCGATTTGGTTAAACTCCGCGATCCAAGCATACTGGCGATGTATATATCTGTCATTTCTTATGTGTGGCTTCGGGCTATAACTTGCTTTATGCAATACCGAACAAACGTCCACAAACAGTGGCAGAATTATGCTATCACGTCTTTAATGACTTCGGTTTCCCCGAGTACTATGTTCTGATAACGGTAGTGAGTTTTGTACCGACGTAATGGAGGCACTTATACTCGTATCAGGCATGACCCATAGGCGTGGTGTTCCTTACAAACCTCAAACGCAGGGTGCAAATGAGACACGTCATAGAGAACTTAAGAAACTCTTGCGTACCGCACTAGACGACGTTGAGGATATGTGGCCTTATCATTTGAAATGGGTTCAGACTCAAATGAATAACTGCATGAATCCTCAAACTGGAACACTCCGTTTCACTATTTCTTTGGCCGCTATAGTGAATTACAAGCAACGTTTGATAAAACTGCGCCCGAGAAACACGCTACCCCGTGGCTACAAAAAAGATCGAGCATATGCAGAACGTTGTTTACCCCTGTTTGCTCGAGCACAAGAATCGCGTCCTACTTAAAGCGTATGACCGATGGAATAACACTAAGAACATTGTTCAGTTCAAAGTCGGCGATTACGTTAACATTATAAATCGAAACGCCAACGTTACCGAACTCTCTTCTAAGACGATAGGACCTTTTGTTATTTCCTACCATGATGAGGAAGAGTGATACTTACGAAGTGAATAACATTGATGGTACTAGCGCAACCAATCTAGGCACTCACCGTATCCCTACCTCCGAACTCTCATTCGCTCGCTCATTTGATTCTGATGTACCAGTTATGGAGTCACAAGTCAAAGATATAATTGACAAAACATCCGAAGACGGTTACACTTACTACAAGACCCGTTTCATGGATGGGACAGTAGCTTGGCTAACCTCCGATGCATTTCGTGAATCTCGCGACTTTCTTCGTATCTTTAATAAGAAATGGAATAAGCGTTTACATAAGAACACACGAGATAAACGAAAAGGGTTTCCTCAGGTGACTACAAACCCTGACGGATCTGAAATTCCCTATTTGCCACCTACTTACTACGTGACTAAACTTTCTGATCTGCTTACCAACAGTGCAGAAAATTGTTCAAACTTACTTACTAATGAAGAACAGCCTTTGGCTATTACCTTACCAAATAATAAACGTAAGGCGCCTACATCGGAAATGGTTACTGGACCAAATACTAAACGACATAGAGTACAACATGAGTCTTGAACTCGTACATATAGGCACATACTTACTCGATAAGTCATGACCGAAACCGTTTTTACTTTGGTTTTCGCTTTACCAACTAGATCGTATCTTAACGTACGTTCGTAGTTCTAAAAAAGCTACTGGGGGGCTATGTAGAAATACGGCCTCCGGTCAGTCTAAAATATCAAGATCAATTGAGATAATACATTGGTTTTTTATTTGTATTTTAAATAATTTAGTACAAGCTCTTTTTCCAATATTTCCAAAGTGTTCTAAATTCACTTTGATGGCTCCAATAGCCTGAGTATTTGGTATGACTCATCTACTTGGACCTATTTGAGACATTAGTAGATGTAGGATATTATAAACTAAATTTTATAATCTCCGAACTACTACTTATAGATTTTGGTCCTCCGCCAATCTCCAAAATCCAATAAGTCTTTTTTTCTTTTTTTAACTTTTCTTCAGATGGAACTTTATTTATATCAGCTAATGTATTAACGTGACTTACGTTATTATGTCTATTTACAAATTAGGCAAGTGGTCATGAACACTTAGTACTTCTAGTGAAAATTATTCAATAAAGAACAGCTAGAGGTACGCCCTGTGTGATCGAGGATATTTAGGCTCTTAACAAGAGGCAGTCCCGATCATTCTTACACAAGCTACCACTGCTAAATCCTAACTGACTAAATTGTATTTTAGTTTAATATAGTTTGAAACCTAGTAATTTCCATCGAAGTTTACAGTGGTGTGCAATTTAGATACTGACGAATGCAACGACGCACATGAAGTATATTGCGGGAGCATAGTATTTGGAGACAATTTTTTTTCATTTTCCTGCACTGTTTACAAATTATGGCGTTTCTTCTTGTTATTTTATCGATAAAATTGTTTGTCGTTCGTGTGACTGTTTAGGCGGGCATAAAGTACGGCACAACCGCGCACAGGCAATAGGACATGCCTCTGTGGATATATACAGTTAGCGCTTACATTAAGACTCTTGGGAACTAATTGTCCATTTTATAAGATCCCTGACCCTACTTTCCTGTCCGATCCCAATTTGATCGTGGCCGACAATTGGAAGATGTCACAAATCCTTGGCCAAAAACCTTCTCGGAGTCTATAGCTTTGATAGGTGAAGAGGTGACATCTTTATCCTATAATTTATCACTAAAAGCTTCATCATCTTCGGAGTTGCTGTCGTACGTACGTTCGGGTAGGTCTTCATTGGTATCCTCACTGGAGCTGTCGAGTATGAGTCCTGGCGGTCCATCGTCTTCGTCATAACTACAAATAGGATCATTTAGAATAAAATCCTATAGTTCTCCCTCATTCGGCTTGGTACTTGGCTTCAATACAAATGCAGGGCAATTTTCGGGGTTACCATAGTAACTTCTGGCATACCATCATCCGACCAGTCGATGTCGGATTCGACATAATCGACAACTGCTGAGAATGCTTTAACGCCTTCATCGTCACTACTTGATGTCTCCTCATCACTCTTTCCCAAATTAAATGTTACTTTAGGGAATTTAAATATTTACTCCTTCTGTAATACTCGCTACATTTATCCTTGTTGTGTTGGGGGTTCTTCGTTGGATAGCTGGAGCGTCCTGAGTAAGGTGTAGACTACGGTGTCAAATAGTCTCTGCGGTAAGACTTGGACTCATCAGTTTTATCCTAGTGATGTCGTTCGTCGGCATATTTTCCACGATTGTCGGAGAATCGTTTTCCGTACGTTTTAAGGTTTAGTGTTTTAGGGTTTAGGGTTTAGATAAATCGGTTAGAACAATTGTCGAAATTCTGATTTGGTCTGGGTCGGTGATGCTTGGATCGGCAATCGCGAGCAAGGTGACCAGGCTTATTGCAATTAAAGCACTCTCGTTCTGCTTTAGCTAAAAGTGCTCTTTCTCCTCCTCGAGATTCGGTATTAGTGGTTGACGTTTGAATTTCTTCCACATCGAATTTTCGAAGGTACTCACAGGGCTCCTCGTAGCTCATGACATCAGTATCGACTGTTTTAAGGTGAGTCCTAGTACTTTAAAAAGTCCTCCATTCAGACCCTCTTTCAAGACAGGTTTGAAGTCAATCTCAGATGGTGGGGCCTCGCGTTTCTCCAAATCCGTTTTTCTTCATATTGATATTCCCAATAAAAGCTTTCAAAGTTTTGTTACTCTTCTGCCTTTTGCCCAGAGTTCATTTCTCAAACGGCCGATTCCTCCCTGAGTGTTTATCGGGAATTTGGTTTCCAGTGCCTTGAAAATCGCGTAGAGCTCTTTCATAATGTGGAGTAGCTCCTGTTGAAGTCGTCGAAAGGTGGTATGATAAGACTCGGACGCAACGCTGAGTAAACGTTTCGCGTTGTAAATTTTATATAAATCATCGCGCAGAGTAGCGGCTTCGATCAGTCGTAGGTGACCCTGCTGCATCAGAACCATGTCCAATTGGGCTTTCAATTGGTCCCACTATCAGGAATTTAACCTTCGGTTTCAAATCAAAGCTCGCCATGTTTCGGAGTAGAGATAAAATGGACCTGATAAGTTATTGTTCTCATGTGTTAGAGTTGCTTAAAGTGTTTCAAGTTTTAAGTGAATAGTTATGATTTATTTGGTTCGAGTCCCTGCTTTTATATGCTTGGACTCCTGAATCTTGAGCCGTTAAAAAAAAAAACACCTTGTAAGGTGAAAAGGTTCTCACTTAATATATTATCAAGCCAAAGGCAGCGTCGTCACGCCTTCAACTGATCGTGGCTTTTATCGCAATCTTTGGCCTTGTACGTCTAAGTTGTACTCCTTCGATATTGGGATGGCCTGTGCCCATTATAGATTTCCCATATTGATGATTCCGTACTCCCGGCAATTCAATTCCGAGATTAATTTCCATCTGTATTAACTCTGTGTCCTTCTCTGAGTTTTATATTCTCACCTTTCTTCGCTGTTCAACCTTAGTTTATGCATAGTAAACAATCCTTGTTTACTGTGATTAATAGTAAAAGTATACGTTGATGACATAGTCATTGCCAGCCTCATAAAAGAGGAGCACAGGAAGACAGTACGAGAAGTCATCAAAAGACTTAACGCTGTCAACTTCAGGCTAAATCCCAATAAATGTGCGTTTGCAGTCAAGACAGTCAATATCCTAAGCGTCAAAGTTACAACAAATATACCCTGAAAAACAAAAACTCATGATTGACTGGCTCCTACCAAGAACCAAACGAGACTTGCATCGAGCAGTCGGCCTAGCAAACTACATGCGGGACCACATACCCCAGTATGCATATTTAACAAAACACTTCCGCAATCTCATGAAAGGAAGATGAACCAGAATATAGCAAATCTTTGGACGCCGGAACTCATTACGAAATGGGAAGAACTCAAAGATACTGTCGCATGTTCAGCTACAGTGGCGTATCCAGTAGACGGAGTACCGTTCCAAATCATGAATGACGCCAGTGATTATGGCATAGGAGGCTGCCTATTTCAAATCATAGACGGGGTCAGACACGATATATTCTATTCCTCTAAAGACTTAAACCCCGCACAATAGAGATATGGGACAAATACGGAGTTACTAGCGCTGGTATACAGTCTAGAACACTTTCAGAGTACATCAAAGGAGGCGATATAACATTGTGGACCCAGATGAATAAGCAGCAAGCGCTGCATCCCATGCTAGCAAAGTGGATAGCAAAAAACATTCCATCACCACTTCACAATTATACACGTGTCAGGCAAGGTCAACCAAGTTGCCGACATGCTATCATGATTGCAGGAAGATACCTTCAACATCAAAACATCAAATGTGTTGAAGAAAGCCAACGAGCATACACACAATGATCAAGAATACACTGACCTTGAATCAAACATGTCCATACTGGTATTTGCCATAGACTGGAAACTACGTCTACGATTGTACAAAGAAGCAGAACGCCGCTTTGAAAAATTCACCATCGATTTATTCTCAGCCGCACACAATGCACATACAGCAATGTTCTACACCAAAGAACAGAATGCATTACTACAAAAGTGGACAGATAAAATAAACGTATGGGCGAATCCTCCTGGGAGTAATCCCAGACGTTCTTGATAAGGTCATATGGGAAGCCACGAGCATCCAAAATATGTGTACCATACTATCCAAATACAATGTGGTTCCCCAAATTTTTGTCACTACTAGAATAAGACCCGATGATTGGTCGAAAACACGAACAACACGTTTTTGAAAGCCGGCACAACAGCCTGTGGTAAAACACCATGGGGAGTCGTACTGGTAGCCAAAATAGGCACAAAGTCACAATACTTCGATCAAAAACTAGCACATCCAGCCATGAAAGTTGTGCCGGAACAAACCGATGACGAGTCGGCAGAGCTAGATACAGTCACATATGAAGACAGAGCTACACTGATAGCTCAATACCACATATGGGCCACTACACTGTTGAAGAAACAGTGAACAACCTTCAATTTGATGGTCTCACATGGTCACGTCAGAAAAAAACAGATAAATCAGTACATTGAAGGCTGTGTACAATGTCAAAAAAAAAAAATCCAAGAAGGGAATACACTCCTTACAATCAATAACGGCCGCATTCTCAGGCGACAAGATACAAGTGGACACCCCATCGGTCTCTTGATAGACTCTAGTAGAGGCAACCAACACGTTTCGATGTACACTCATCATATGCTATACTGAGACCAATAATGGAAAAGTCAGCGACAACTGTCGCACGAACACTAGTACCAATCATGTGTGAACATAGTTTTCCACAAGTCATATAGACGGATCAAGGCACAGAATATGTGAATGGCATACTCTTAAAAAATCCTCGAGCAAGCACCGTCCCAACACCTAGTATCCAGACCGTACCAACCCAAGGTAATGGAAGTAAAATGAGTGTTCTCATAGAGACTTCATACCCTTACTGAGGAAATTGGTGGAGCAAAATCTAGCCAACTGGTGTTCACGCCTCCCATTTGTTCAAATGGGCCACAACCTTCGTGTATCACGCAGACACAAATCACCACGTTCCAATGTGTACTATGGACGACGACAAAACCAACCAACCGATTATGACATACCAGTCAATACACGCGGTACAACAGTACCATGGGAATCACGATTGAAGAATCTAGAAGAATCGATTAGACCATAACTAGTTACGAACGTGGCACAATATCAAGAAAAATGCGCGCAGCATGTGACCGAAAATACCAAGAGAGAAGTATGTACACTTCTAGGATAGGGACATTGTAATGGTTCGTTATCAAGGTGAAATTAGTAAAATGACAGCTTCATACGGAGGACCATGCAAGATAGTAAGCAAGGGAGGCAACGGATATTTTGTCTGTAACCTTGATGAGACTGAAGCCCCCAAATATCCCAAATCGGTCAGTGATGAACTATTCGGACTAGTCAAGAAGGCTAATACTCTGGAGGAATTCAGCCCCAATAGTCAAGTACAACCATAGGCCCAGTTCTCCTCGATACTTGATCACAGACCATCCACAAAAGGGTTTGGATCCCAGGAATATCTACTGCAATGAAGAGCTGGGGAGCGTACTTGGACGCATGAATCAGACATCGCAGATGCTGATATTCTTGCACTATACCGACAGCGTATCAGACACAAGCGAAGGCAATCCAGGCCAACGAAGTCAACAGCAACGAGCGTTGATGAGCGATCAGCGAGAAAGTTTCACTGACACCAAAAAGACACTCCCACTGTTTCACCTTTAAGCATGCTCCTCCTACAAGCCAGAGGGACCAAAGACTTGGCTGTAGAGTCACCGTTGAGATGCGTTTTCCTAAGCCAAGTTGAGATCAACCGATAGCACAGGCCAAGACTGACTCAGATGAGCGTGGTCGAGAACTCCCGTCACAACATAGTTTTAGAATTAGGTATTATGTTAGAATAGATACTGGTGGCAGTTTTTTTATCTTAACCCCCTAAGGGAACTTACTTTTTCGCTGTACAAAAACAAAAACCTCTAAATCATCTAGTACTGTAAGATATCACTTTCCGCTCCTTTGCAGGCTCTGGTGTACAAAGTTGTGGGGCTGTAGCATCTAGGGACCAGATTATCAGAAAAGTCAATCCAAAACCCAAAACCCAGGAATATCATATATTGAGTTTTGGATCCAGAATCCAATATTTCTGATATTATAGTAATCAAAAAAAATATATATAGCGGGATTACCGGTAGATGATACCGGGACTCCGATACCGGGACTCCCGCGTGTGAGAGAAACACTTTAAGTAGACATTGAGTCTAGTGTAGGAACACCAAACACAAATAAAGACTTAATGCGAGTTCTTCTGCTTAGGACTTAACCTAGCTGAAAGATTCGCACTTGAGACGAGATCTATTGCTTCTTTTGGTCGTATCTTGCCAGCTACCTTCAAACTTTACAACACTCTAATTAAATTGTCAATAGAACAGAGCATAACATGAAGTTATCAGTATATTACTCAATAGAATACAGTTATTATAGTAGAGACCAAGATACACATTACACACACACTAGCCGACACACCGCCTCAGACATTCACAACACATCATACATGCGAGGCCATGTCATAATTGATTCATCATAACATAGTGCTACGCTGCATTGTAAAACAAATCACAATGGAAAAGCAAACCTACCAAATACTCTCGGCGCTAGGTAATCCACTGAGAAATGGGGCATGAATATGATCCCTCCTAGCCAGCCTACTCGATGTGCCCGTCTATGCCTTTAATGGGATGGAGAGCTAGGTACCATGTGATGGGGTAAAGGTGCAGACATTTAACTGCACCAACATGGTGTTTTTTGATTCCTTTTATTTTTCGTAAGTTGGACTTTAGAGTTATTTTGTTTATGATTACGATTGGAAGATTGTTTCGAAGCATGAAATGAAAGTGAATGAAATATCATGCATCCAATTAAATGAAATCTAATCTTAGTTACTGACATCAAATAGATCTAGACCGAAGTAGTAAGTGATTAGAGCGAAACTATATAGACAAAGGTCTCAGTCTTAAAAAATCCTTTAATCTTTTGCTCGTTACATAAAGCTGAAACTAAACTTGAATTTGTGCAATTTTATTTTTAGACATATTTCCTTCTACGTTAACATATTGGTAGTGGTAGTCAGTCTGGTTAGTCCGACTTTTACATACGCGTTACTCGGTTCTGATCAATTATTTAAGTATGCGAACTACTGTATTTATTATATTATGTCCTTTACAGATTAAGCTATTTAAAACTAATTAGCTTTTTTTTTTTTGAGCTTTTAATCTAGTACTAGCTTAGTCGGTTCAATCTTTCACCTAACATACCACAAAACTGGAAAGTGGCGAGTACTTCGACCTCATTCCGCACGATCCGCTCCTGGGTGGATTTCTCTGAACCTTCCGCGCTGGGCAATAGTTGCCTAAAACAATTTGACTGGCTCCAATCACAAAATTTTACCCAAGACAAGATTTGAATTAGCGCCCTTTCCGGTTTTTAGTAGAATTAGGTGAATGACTGAACCAACCAAAGTCGTACTAGTGTGTATTGGTCCAGTCATTCACCTAATTTACTACAGAATTCATTTGGGTCACGTGCAATGGCGCGTAGTCGATGTCAATAATCTCGTACATAAGTTTATATTGATGTTTGAATTTGATCATCTGGTAGTGTCTATGGATAGGATTTTCTATGGTGTCCGCCAATTTTAGTCAAAGTGGCTTAGATTGTGTAGCCAAAAGAAGGACCTTAGTGCATCGAAGAAAAAAATATATTTTCTTAGATTTGTCAAGTAGGGTGTGTTTCTTAGTCTGGACGATGTTGCTTTCCCGTGGATCTCTAGGCTCGTGGATCGATGAAGAGCGCAGCAAAATGCGATACCAATAGTTCAAGTTCAGTTTTTCTGCGGAGTCTCCATGATGTTCGAAAGTCTGATCTAGATTAGGCTGTCGGAGTGGTTGCCCTTGGTAGAAATAAAGAACTTGGGTAAGGCTCATGTAATCATATTGAGTTGTTAGTGCATGCCTAGGTCGGCATCCTACTATGTTTGAGTCATCTGGAGAGAGACATGGTTTTACTGCGAATTTAGGTGATCGAGATATAGAGACCATTTTGAATCAATACTTACCATGGAATCTGTCGAAAGGGATTTTAGAAACGATTAAACTTTGATGTTTTGATATTCGTAAAATTTAATTTTTTTTTATAGTAATCATAATAAGTCCACAAGCATGGTCCCCAGTCCTTAAGAAACCCCGGTTAAAATAAAACCGTTGTGGACAAGAACCTAGTTAGGGGTAGTCCTTTGGCATTATCAGATCCGGCCACGGATCTAACTTCCGTAGGAGGCAACACAAGGTGATGGTAGCTTTGTGTATGTGAACGTAACTTAATAGTTGGGCAATTAATTGCCAAGGTGGATTAGCCCACGCAATATGTTTGGAGAGGTCTGCTTGAAAGGCATCTCCGAAAGGATGATTTAATGTCCTGTAATCTTTAGTTGTGCATTAATATGTGCAGCAAACATGTCAATGATATGTGGCCTGAATACCTTTTGTGCCAAATCGAACTATCTCAGATTACACTTCCAATCGATGGCTAGTATCTCACGTACTGACTTATTGAAGTCCGGTACGAAGGAAGCAGGATAAAATATCCGGTAAATGGCTACTTTTCCTTGGTAAATGTTTTCTATCAAAATTAAGTTTTGATATTGTGTCATGTCATCAACAGTAATTGTGTTATGTTATCCTCGCTGCAATTTTGTAACACATGCTCGTTTAGATACCATCCACCTCATATTGATAATACCTGTTATATTCTCCCTTCTCTCAACTACAGCGCCGCTGATCTCAAAACGAAGCTCGATGATCCGAATGACATTAAAAGGGGTCAAATGCAGAACTTCTTACTTTCCGGTAGGTTTTAAATCAATTGTTATTTTATTGATGTTGGCATTGTTACCGCGGTTGACAAATATTAGTTATCGATTGTCTTTTATATATGAACAAAGTCGCTAAATGTACGTTAAAAATGTGGAAAAGTCACTATATGTACATTCACCCTTTTTCTCGATGAAAACGTACTGAAATATTGATCAAATATGTACAAATGTACATTTAGCGACTATTCCAAATTTTCTATGTATATTTAGTGACTTTATCGTGCAAAATTTGCTTAGATTTTAAATTAAAGAGCCTTAGGCTATATCCATTTTTTTTTTACGAATAAATGAGTTGAAGGGGGGGGGGTGTTGTCTTTTATTGATTGGTGTTGATATATGCTGCTTCATTCAAGCATATCTCACTGCCTAGTGTGCAACTCACGTGGTCGATGATGCTCTTTTACAGGACCATATAAGAATTGTATTTTTATCTTACTATATAAATCAGCACTAGCAGGAGTTGGCATACTATCTAAAAGAATATCTGTATCGTTACTTAATACAATGTAACAATCGTCAGGTTCTAAAGTCCGTTCCTTTGGAACACGGTATCAAAATTTCGGACACAATGTATTTGGAATAACGTATAGAGCATAAAAAAAAAAAGTATATATATATATATATATATATATATATATATATATATATATATATATATATATATATATATATATATATATATATATATATATATATATATATATATATATATATATATATATATATATATTTATATGTGTATACATATATATATATATATATATATATATATATATATATATATGTGTGTGTGTGTGTGTGTATCATTGATCACAGTAAACCAGAATTGTTACCAAGTCTAAAACTACGGTCAAACACCGGAGGCTCAACAAGGTTTATCATAGAATCAATCAAGGAGAGAATCTAAACTCAGAAAGGGTCACAGAAATATTACAGATGGAATTAATCTCGGAGTCGAAGTACCGGAGTACGGAAACATCATTGTAGAAAATTTCTGATGGGCATAAGGACATCCCTAAATATCGGAGGAGTACAACCCAAACGTATAAGGCCAAAGATAACAATGAAAGCCACGATCGGTTAGATTAAGTGAGAACCTTTTTTTCACCTTAAGAGGTGTTTTTTTAATGGCTCAAGGATTACGAGTCCAATGCATATAAAAGCAGGGACTCGAATCAAATAAATAAATAAATAACTTTTCACTTAAAATTTAAAAAAACACATTAAGATATTTTAATATCTGAGAACAATATATATATATATATATATATATATATATATATATATATATATATATATATATATATATATATATATATATATATATATATATATATATTATAATATATATATATATATATATATATATATATATATATATATATATATATATATATATATATATATATATATATATATATATATATATATATATATATATATATATATATATATATATATATATATATATATATATATATATATATATATATTGACCGGGAAAAAGTCAGATATTGGAAAGGCTATATCTCCTGAACAAGTGGAGGAATCGTCTCGAGATCGACGGTTTATTACTTCTGAAAGTCAGCCCAATCCACCTATCAACAAAGATGGCGGCGTTCCATTTCGTGAAATTTCATTGCATGCCTCGCCACTGAATGCCTCGCCACCGAATGTTGGGGCGGAAGACGCAAATGTTGGGGACGCCATAACTCGACAACGAGTGATTGGATCTTCTCAATCTCGACGTTATTTGAACCCGTAAAAATGAGCTTTTGAAGGAACTAGCCGCTGCCGCAGTTTCTGACCCTTCAATCTTATCTCACGTGGCCGATATTCTTCCTATACCCCAAAAAATAAAAAAAACCAAGCCGAGTTCGAACTTGAGGCCCTGAGGTTTACCAACCAACAGGGTTACCACTGAGCCAGTTACCGCTGGTAAAGTGGGTAAAATCTGAAAATTCAATCTCTTTAGCTCGGAAGCTACAATCGACCACCCTCTCGACAAACCTAATCCTGTCAGAGGCTATGATCGTATGGAGATCGATGAGGCTTACCACCCTCATAACATCGATCCTCATATACCATCTAACCCTGGTAATCACGACTTTGGTAATCGTTATACCAGTACCTCACTAGAGAGTACCCACTCTAGCACTGAAGACGAGGAAGTGAGAACCAGACAACAACGTCTCAGGCTATTACGTTCTGGTATGCAAGTCCTTGAGGATCGTCTATTGAATGACTCTGACCTTGACGATAAGAAAGCGGATAACATTCGCTATCTAATCGATAACAAGAGAAAGGAGATAGACTCTATCTTGGCACTAGCAGCCCGTAGCACTGAGCGTGAACCTCGTGAACGCTTCGAACCAAGCTTTATAAAGCAGCTAGGTAACGCGAAGGCTGAGGTCGATTTCTCTACTAATGAGAGTACAGTGGAGACACTGAAGGCCATTGACCAACTTAAGGAGTCTGCCTGTTAAGAGTAAAATGTAGTAGACTTTAAATAAAGTGCAAATGTATATATTTATTTCTGACCTCAACTTTGGTTTTATACCTAAGGTGTTTGTGCTGGTGTTCAGCCGCTTGGGCTGGCCAGGGTAAAATCTCATATGGTCAGTATGAGGAACCTTATGCGGAACACCTTAACACTTCGAAGCTTTTCTATTTCAACTTCTCTGCAACTGAATCTCACGCTGATCACATGGTGCCTTTCCGCATAGGTTGTGACTCACATAGAATCGCAACTATTATTAGAATGTTGCGGTTGACAGGCTTAATTCAATCTCGGGAATCGGTTGAGAGAGGTAATCTGCTCTCGGAAGTCGGTTAAGTGATAACTCTACTCTTGAGAGCATGAGGAACCTTATGCGGAACACCTTAACACTTCGAAGCTTTTCTATTTCAACTTCTCTGCAACTGAATCTCACGCTGATCACATGGTGCCTTTCCGCATAGGTTGTGACTCACATAGAATCGCAACTATTATTAGAATGTTGCGGTTGACAGGCTTAATTCAACCTCGGGAATCGGTTGAGAAAGGTAATCTGCTCTCGGAAGTCGGTTAAGTGATAACTCTACTCTTGAGAGTGATTTGAGCAACTTGATTAGCTCTCGGGAGTGAGCTGACTCCTGATGACTTAGCTCTCAGAAATAGGCTGACTCTGATGACTTCCATAAAGCAAAAATGGTTTCTTGCTGTAAAATCTGGCCTGAGACCTGTAGTCTCTCACTGCCAGCCTTAAGGATAAGCAGATGATGAATGCCTTTATTCATTTCTGTGAGTCAGAGGAATGGAAAACTATCTTGAAGACTTATGAGCCCAACTGGAAAGCCCTCTAGCGCATATGACCCATGAACACTCGGATGGGAGGTCGTACCTATACTGGTGAATATTTATTAATTTGTCAGATGATGGAGACTCTGGAGGCTAGCCTTTTTAAGAAGGTCAATGATGATATTATCGCCTATGGTGATTTGCGATCTATGCCTTGGTCTGTCTTTGAAAAGAAAGTTCAAAAGCATACCAACTCATCTACTAGAGTACTTAGTACCTCGAATTTTACCCAGCCCGCTAAGCGTATCGCGACAGAGAATAACACTGCGCGTAATACTAAGAAATCTCGCACTACTGCTGGAGGTGGTAAAGGCTCTACTTCTACTGAACCAAAGGGTGAAAAGGAAGGAGAGAGCACCTTGCAAGGAGCGTGGTTACAACCTCACTAAACGTGATGGTAAGTGGAATGGTAAACACGACTCTATTAAGTGTGCACCAGGCAAGCCAAACTTTGGGCACTACATGAAAGAGTGTACTACTTGCAAGGGTACTAACGGTTGGCACAGAGATGATTGCAAGGACATACCGGACGTCCAAGTTAAGCAACGACAGTTCTATATGTGTGCACTAGAGCAAGAATATGAGAAAAAGTTCAATAAAATCTATACCAAAGGAGATGAACGTATATTTCGAACCGTTTTTGTAAATGGAGAAAAAGGTTATAGCACTTTTTGATCCAAGGGCTGAAGTCTCTGCAATCTCACGCCGAGTAGTCTACGCTACAGATATGGCTGTCCATAAGGAAACAACTTATTTAATCTTGGGAAATGGCAAAGTTACTACTTGCGAACAAGCCATTGACTATGCACACATAATGCTGTCAGATAGAAGAGAAGTGAAGACTCACCTAATCGTTACTGACATGTCTCAGAAATACGATTTAATTATAGGTATGACTGATCTTCTCAGTTTAGGTATAGCACTCACTGGTCTGCCTAATGGGCTAGACCCGAATAAAGATCAGTCAGATGATAATATGTTAAAGATACCTAAACCTCCGGAAGGTGAAGCAAAGGATATGATTCCGCACTTCACCGATATAATTATGGACTTAATTATACAAAACAGGAAGATTGCAATAACTGACTGGTGTATGTTTAAGTTCTCTAATGGGTACGTTAGACTTGACTTAACAAACGTCGACTTCTCTAAGTTAAAGTGTCCTTCACATAACTACGTGAGTTGGAGACACAAAGACGTTGTCAAAACCCAAATCGAAGATTGGTTAAAACAGGGTCTAATTGAAATCAATTATGATGCAACCCCAGTTAACTTAGCTCTCTTAGCGGTCGATCAATATAAATCTGATGGAACGTTTAGTAAAACAAGAGTAGTACTAGACCTGTCGCCAATCAACAAACTAATTCCGCAACATAGTTTTCCCTTACCTAAGATAAGCGAGATACTACGCAAAATGGAGGGGTGCGACTATCTTTTCCAAGATAGACTTAAAAGCTGCATTCCATCAACTACAAATATATGAGCCTCATAGGAAATACTTTTTCCTTTACTTGGCAAGGTAAGAAGTACCAGTTTAAAGGTGCACCTGAAGGCTTACACATGTTACCTTCTTTTCTTCCAACAAGCTATGATGGAACTATTTGCGGACCTGTCGTATAATAACGTATCAGTCTATTTAGATGATATAGTTATCTTTACAAAGACAGCACATGAACATGCTAAACTCGTTAAAGAAGTCTCAAAAGCGACTTAATCATGCTAAACTTAAAGATTAACGAAGACAAGTGTCTTTGCTAAAGATAATTATACACTTACTTGGCTACAAAGCATCTGCAGCAGGGGTAGAAATTGATCCTGGCAAGAAACAAGTTTCTGTTGGATTTTATCAACACCAATTACTGGAAGAGATGTGAACTCTGTGTGTGGGTTTGTTAACTTCTTCTCGATTCGGTACCGCATCTTCAGTCTCATTTACTTAAAACCTTTCAATCACCTACGGCTGCACAAAGGACCTTGGGAAAGCTTTGACCAAAAGAATGTGATGATGCATTTAAACTAGTCAAAAGTAAAGTAACGGACGCACCCATCATAGTACCCTGTGGATGGTGTCCCATGCCAAGTAGCAACCGA
>LUCW03000219.1:0-15000 GCA_001586965.3 Sphaeroforma sirkka
TTTGTTGTTGCCCAACTCTACTCTCCACAGATATTTATTCAGTTTGATGAGGCTATCAGTCAAGGTCTGACCAACAAGATCAAAAGCAAGTGCAATTTCAAGGGTATGCTCCACACCTACAATTACTGCGATTTTGTATGGTCCTTTATCCTGAGCAATACCACATTCAAGACGGATAATATCGAGGAGGTGGCCGATACTGTCAAGATTGTTGCCTGTGATGCTAAGAGTATGTTAACTGGACACTTGCTCTTTGTTGCTTTTATCGTATTAGTAAATGTGTGTATAGGTATCGAATGCGAATACAATATGAAATTCTCTTTATTTTTTTGAAAATATTATATGCAGCGTTATAGATTGTGGCTATGAAGCTCATGTGTACTAGTTTTTGTGAAAGTGCATAACTTTATTGACCAGAAGCTTGAAACTTAAATTTGTGACGACGTATCAGTTGAGTGCTTTCACTTCTTAGACATTCTGTTCTGCCCATATTATGGTGCTATGTTCTATCGCATGTAGTACCTGAGGGAATGCCAGCATACCATAGGGCTATTTGTATCAGTTAGAGATATCCAACCGATCGAGTTGAAGTTGGAATAGAGTCATGTGAGCTTGCGTGATAGCAACTACGCAATCATTAGTGATTGTTCCGACTGATGTTGGCTGATATAAATGGTTGTATATGATTTAAAAATGCCTTTTACTAGTGGGTCGAGGTGTGTTTAATTGCTAACATTATGGTACTTCAGGCCTCGCATCCTTTGATATTCTGTTAGAAGATCTTTCTGTTGGAAATACCCTTCTTCGCATATCGAAGGTTCTTGTACATCGCAATATCGGCTCAAAAATATTCAGAAATCTACATATTAAAAAACCCATTATTTTTATGCACTATGTAATTCACAGGAGAGAGGTAGTATTGTGATTCTTTCTCTCCCTCCTAAGTTCGAATGTTGTTGCTTTTCTGATCATTTGTTTTTACTTGCTCGTTGACAGGTGTGGGGCAGAGCAAGTAGTTAGCGGATAACATCCTTCGGTGGCACTGGTGTCTGCAGCCCAGCGCATTCGAATTGCCAGTCGGCCGCCCTTCGCTCACGGTCGGAGATAGTAGAGAGCGTTAGACCCCCTGCGAATCGATGCCTTATGGATACCGTACCCGCTGTGTGGGATATGGGTCAGACACATCTACGAAGGGGTCCTTGCCTTGTGGCTTCCACACAATGACGAAGCATCAAGGTGATTAGTTATCAGCATGCTTTGTCGCTTGTGGAGTGAGGCTGTCGATGTGCAAATGTATGCTGCACGAGTGGGACTTCCGCAGCTTTGCGAGATACAATTGTGATAACAATTCCGGGATGTACACAAATTGGGCGTAAGCCTGTCTGATCAACGAGATAGTTTGAGCCTATTGTTGTCGGTGTTTTCATTACTGTCTGATAGTGTCGCAGACCATGCTCTCTCGGTTTCGGGGATCAAGGTAGACTATACCCACCCAAGTATGTGAAAGTTGATACGCACATAGAGTGAGTACAAGGAACATGGGACTAGGGTCGAATCGTTTCCTACCTCTGAATGTTTGGTTTCAGAGTGAAATGTGGAGTGAACATTTAGATGGGAATTGCGACTGAAACATCAAAACGATACCTCCCACTTTGTGCATCAATGGCGAAACTCACGCCCACGATAAGGAAGCCTCTCGAGTATGATAACCGTTCTAAATAAAAGCTTTTATCTCATAAATGGGTTCAAGGTTCAATTCGATTTATTTCAGATTGTATGCCTTTGTTTGCACACACAAGTTTTATTTGTCAAATCAAATACGTGACCTTGATCATCACCCATATTAAAGTCACCATGCGTGGGAACAATTTGTATGTTGGCCTTCTCGTGAACATTGCAACTAGACTTTCGTTCTTTCACTTTTGACGACCGTTCTGTACATACCTACCTTGTGTATGGTGTCAGGCCTTCTGTCATCACTTATACAGTAGGTAGTTCACAGAGCTATGGCACATGATTTGCATTATAACCCATCCATAGCGATGAGTTTGTCTGATGTTCTAATGGACTCATACTTCATTATATATACTGGGTGTCGGGGGGGTTGAAAGTGATCTGATCAAGTTGTGCTTCATCAAAATGCTTTATAAACGCTCATCCGCAGTAATTGGGCCTTCTTCTGGGAATCATGTGATAGACGCCCAACTGCAACATGGAAGTAAAGTTTCATCAGAATAGACTTGGAAGAGAAAGTAGCGCGTGATCCGAAATGATAGCTTCTATTCGCTGTTTTATAATTTAACCTGGAATTGCAGGTTGTGACCATCTATACAATGTTATATTGGTAATTGATATATTTTCGTGTTTTCTGTGATTGTGCACTTACTTTTAGCAACCTTACCAATGATCGAGGATGTTGTAAAAAAACAACGTATCGAGTTGCTGCAAATGAATTCATAGAACCCAACGTTATGTATAATATGTGAATTATAAGGCCGAAAGAATATGAGAGAAGACTGAATTGCCAAATTGAGTGCCCTCGCACCTTAAAATGCCCTCACAATTCATGCGTTTATGGGGGTTGACTACCTATTTGAAACTGTGATCCGAGTCATGTGAACTCGAAATGTCTCTCCCAGGTCCCTGTTATACTATATTACATCAACAATGGTAGAAGAAAAGGCTCGGTCTGCTAGCTGTATAGTGAGATGCACAAAGACTCGAGGCGTCTCTACAAGCGGAGAAGTCTCTCCACCTTATCTAACAAAACCCCGCCAAGTTATAGGTACATTTTCATATTGTACTTTGTGTTGTCATCTTGTTACAAAACAATGTACTGTTTACGTACATCACAAATATTTACAAATATTTACATACATGTTTCGAAATTAACACTCTGGAGGGGAGGACGGGCCCGACGCCCAACGGGGCTCTCTCCGAAAACATCGATCACCCCCAGAGTCTGCCCCACCGCCGAGGCGGGCCAGGCCCCAGCCACCCCAGAGGGATGGATTTTTATTTTCTTCTCCCTTCCAGGCTTCCACTCCTCCTGATCCTCCCTGTACTCTTCCTGATCTTCCACTCCTCCACTCCTTCACTCCTCCAAGATCAGACCCTAGTCCCCACTCGTCGGGACTGTTTGTAAAAATTTATGAGCTTAAAAGTTATTTTGTGTGCTGAGTGCTGGGTCTGCTGACTGCTGGCCGTGCTGAGTGCTGTGTGGTCTATACAGTACACATACGTATTTACAATCTCATATACACTCGCAGGCCGCAGGGCACAGGGCCTACTATAGTTTTTACTACCAGTATGTAGAGAGGCTCAGATTTCAGAAGAGCCGTCAGACCGGTCAGACCGTCACTCATCAGAGCCTCAGGAGGCTCAGGCCTCAGGGCCTCAGTCCCTCAGACTTGAGATTTCAGACCTAACCTCAAACCGGTTTCCGTTAAGACTTTTGTAAATCGAATAAATATACGTTTACGTTCAACTTTTATTTCATATGCGGTCCTTTGTATGCTTATAGGTGCAAATTGCGGTTCTAAACTAAGTATCATGTTCACGATATTTACAATAAAGTCCAATATAAGTACTTAGGTAGACCCTTCTGATCACATAATAACAGTTATAACGTTTTCAAATTGAATAGATATACGTTTCTCTACTCTACTAGAGTCTAGAGTGAGTCTAGAGTCTAGAGTGAGTCTAGACTCTAGACCTGTACACACATACCCCCGTAACATAACCGGCATAACGGTACATATGACAACTTTTATAGCTTCAGACTCTACTCTACTCTCTCTAAAGAGAGAGGGGCCAGACTCCGTCAGGGGGTCATGCATCATTGTGGCTTCAGTGCATCACATCGCCATTCCCCGCATCACATACGTGATAGTTAAGACTCGAGAGTGAGTTTGAGACCCGAGGATCGAGAGTCGGGACAGTTCCATTGTTTTTGATTTGATTTTTCTAATGGCCCAGTATCGTACTGCTACCACTCAACTAGATTTCGCCTACGGCCATACCCAGCAAAAAATACCCGGTCCCGTCCGATCCCGGAAGTCAAACTGCTGCGAGCGTAGTCAGTACTGCGGTGGGGGACCACGCGGGAATAGGCAAATTTTGGTTTGTTTTTATATTTTTGTATTCAAGTATATACATGTACACAGTCAGAGATGAGAGTATCTGAAATTGCATAGCCTTCTTCTAAAAATAAAAAATAAAATCAGTTAAGATTAGTAGATCATAAGAAGGCTGGTAAAATGCGCTTACTCCTATAGTAATTATAGTACTAGCTCTCGTACTCTTGAAATTTTGGACTTCATGTCCTGAAGTTCACATTTAGCTCCACAGTTTTTTCTTTTATATGTACAATTATAAATAGATTAAAATTGAAAATTAGCCATTACCAGCCCCGAATGTTTTAAATTTAGGTTATTGGAATTGGTGCATATAGGTCGACACAAGGTCAAAAATGAACGATAGCACACAAATAAATAAAGGCCTCAAGGCACAAGCCCACACCCAGTCCACTGAATGAGAATGGTGGGCGGGAGGGCATTTTTTAGTAAAAATTCTTCAAAAAAAAGTACTGTAATATCAACCAAATTTACGATTTAAAACAATGCTGGCATTTTAAGTACCGAACTTTCGGGTATTGGCGATGGCATATAAGTTTGAAAACTAATAAGTTCGGAAAGTGATAAGTTGTAAAGTGCGGTTTGTTGGCGAACGGCCGCGCAGGCTCGAAAGAAGAGGAGGTTGGTAGATGATTGGTACTTTGCAAACCGAAGTGAGGGATAATATGAACTGGAGGTTGGCAGATCACGATATGATTGGTGAATGTTGAATGGACTTGCAGGCTCGAAATTGAGGGGATACACGATATGATTGGCGGCATGATTCTCAAGAAATCTTTCGGGAATAGTATAAATACGAGGTACAGTTCATTCAAGAAGTTCATTCTGCTAAGGTAGACGTTTATTTAACAATCAATGATAAGCAATCAAAGAAATAAACTAAGTTCACCGTAACAGTGTTTGAGTCGATCTAAGATTACTGTACATACATATGTATCTGATTTGGAGTTGTCCAGAACATCCTATTTAAAAGCACAAGTTGGCCTTAAATCCCGATTTGTTTCTTTCATTTTTTTTTGAGTTTTTTTTTGGGATCGAAATGGGTCGAGAAGATTTAGGTCAGAAATATGGGTCTTTTAGGAAGAGTATTCTTTTTGACAATTTTGTGTTGTTTTTGGACACTCCCCGAAAGGCCGAGTCCACTTTTGTGCGCTATGTACTATTTACAGCTCTAGAAATGAAATTTTGATGCCGTCGCCGGTAGGCGGCAAGTTGGAGCCAGGAAGTCCGACCACCTGGCAGTGCTGGACTGCTGGCACCGAGTCTCCGATAGTCCGATACTCCCGAGTTCCGACATTCCGATAAGGACATCTGCCCGATGTAGTATGATTGTACACTCCGACAGTCAGTCAAGTGACACTGGTCACAGCCACTTAATGTGACAGTATACATGCTTACTCCACTGACACTAACTCTCTGGCCGGCTGGGCGGCCTCTGCCGTCTACACAGTGGTACAAGACATAACATGACACACTAGTCACTACACACGAACTCTTCTCCCTTCCTGTTGTGTGTGGTGACTGGTGTATGTGTACTGTGTACATCTGTACATACATACGAAGACTGAAGCGCGAGCGAAGAGACCAATGAACACACCTATAAAAACTCTAATTTTAATATGAAAGCGGCGACAAGCTGAAAATTGAAAATACATGTTCGTTTGTTTTGTTATATATTCACATGGCCCTTTGGATTGAGTCTCTGTGGTAAAGGGAGGGAAAGTTATTTTTTTCGAGAGACTTTATTCAGGGGGCCATGATATTCGATATAGTGTTCATATTGTGGCGGTAAGCAATGACGCCTGATGGGTTGATGGTAGTTAGGAGAGAAGAGTTAGTACTCGAAACTGAGAACTGTAAGACTAACGGGCAACGGCCCAACTGGCAAAAAGCTTTGGCAATCACAGCTTTACACTTTTCCGAATCATCCACACTCCACACAGGTACACACGCGCCACACAGTCACACACGCACAGTCGCGGACTTGCGAATACCAAAGGACAAAAATTCCTCCGAAAGTTCCTGATCGCGTGCGATGCGACTGAAACAGTGAAACGCGAGATAGGAAAAATCTCGAGTTCTCTGAACTCCTCAGTCTTCACTCGTTCTATGCCTCCTTTGAGTCCTTTCTCTCTCTCCACATACTCTCTCGTCTCTACTAGTAGAGTAGTAGAGTGAGCTAGTAGAGAGTACTCGTCTTCTTAAGTTCTCAGTTGGGGTCTAAAGCCCTAAGGGCCTATATAAGGACCTAAGGACTAACTGGAGAGTGAGAAGTTGAGAACTCTCAACAACTGAGACTTGAGGTATTCAGTATTCTGTATTCAACTATTCACATCATGGAATGAATGCAGAATGCTATGTACACTAAAAAAAAATCAAAATCTCAGGCCGTACGCCTGTACATATTATTCTATATTCTAGTCGTACATAACTCGTCAATATTTATGGTAGAGCAACTCAAGTGCATCAGGAATTGGAAATAGTATCAAGTGATGGATGAGTCATGACATCTATAAAGTAAATGTTTCAGTCGATAAATTTTTCAAAAACAATACATATAGCAAAGAGCGAACAAAAATGCAGATTCATCTGCAATAAATTATACAAACATGAGTCAATGAGTCAATGAGTCAAGCAAACTCTGTCACTCCACACTCCTGACTCCACATTGACAGAAGTCTCAAGTCCTATGTACAAATTACATGACCATCTGGATAGTGTACACGGTACAGACTACAGTCAACAGTGTACATAATGTAACATGACCCCCACTCTCTGGTACACTCTGGCTGGCACGGTGGCACCCACACGCAAGCGCGGAGCCACAGCCGGACACACTGTGAGACAGTGACCCTGAGGCCTGAGGCGGTGGAGCCGGGAGTCCTGAGGTCTCAGGAATGAGAGTCAAACGTCGATATGTATAGACTCTTATGTAGAGTCATAATATAATACCTATAAACTCATACGTATTTAGGTCTGGAGCCGGAGCATCAGCAATTCAGAGCATTCAGTAGCAGGAGAATTATACTCAATACTCAATATTGTCACCATCACTGATTAGCGGTGATCCGCGATATGAATGTGGTCAGTGGTGGAATACGTGCCAAATATGGAATATCATATATGCGGCGGATGATCATAATTGGTTCTTTATTTTTTTAATAAAAAAAGAGGCAGGTAAAATACATACCGAGAGCGAGAGAGTCCCACACTCCACACACATTGCCCATTGGTACACAGTACACATTGAATCATTGATGCACAATATTGAATATTCACAACCGCTGCCCGCAGCATATCCCAAATATGGCTATTTGCTTATTAGTCTCCTCAATATGGTGTTGTGTTGAGAGTTCGAGACATCAAATATTCAGTCGGATACATGTCAGTGGCCCAGTGGCTACCTTTGACGAGCCTATTGCTTCCAAATATGTCCACAACAAATATCGAGCCCAGCCCCACAGCTGTCGTTTTCTATAGTACCATGGTATCCGAAGCTGCATAAGTGGATAGGTGGTTAAGTCTGTGGCCTCGTGGCAATCATGCGCGCGAACACGTATAAATACGTACCTTTACAACTTTCTTTTGCCATATATTCATAGGGGTGCTTCCTTAATTTGTATAAATAATCAACATATAGCTTTATTAATTTTTAAACCAACAATATAGTATAGTGATTCGTCATGCTGTCTTTTCAAGTGGTCACTGCGGCCGCGTTGGTTCTTCTACCGACAACTTACGCAATAAGCGCTGCCGAGCTTGCTCAAAATCTTAAGGTAGTTTATTGTATCTTGTTATCTTTGTATCTGCACGCTTTCTCTTGCATTATGATTCTAAAACAGTGGCGTGTGCAGTATCTCAAAAAAATCCTTTGTCATTCTCACAGATTGAATTTCAAGTACACGATAATTTTGTGCAAGAGTGCAAGAACGCTGACTGGATGTTTTGCTTCTCTGCTTCTACGTTTATCGAGTACACCGGCGAGACCGACGTTTTGGAGAAGGATTGGGAGATTCGTTTCAGTAGCATTCGTATGTTGATGGAGAATCTTGATTCTGAGTTCAACGTCACACACACCACCGGAGATAACCATATAATAACACCTACTGATGCGTTCACCGGTTTCAAAGCGGGTGAGGCACGCAGAGAATTAAAGCAGAAATGGGAGTACTGGATGCTGTTCCAAACTGATGTGATTCCACGATGGTTTGTTGTCGATGCCGATGGAAACACAGCTGTCATCCCTAACACTGACACCGAAGTAATCAAGGCATACTCAGTACCTCTTGGAGACGTTGCTAATACTGGAGATGAGCTAGTTAAGGACACGGAGGCAATGCGATTTATTACGAATAACGAGCTCAATGTGACTACCCAGGAAAATCGACTGCGTGTTATTCCACAACCTTTGTCCACAGTCGCAGGGGTTGGGAATGTGGATATAAGCGCAGGTATCAACCTGGATGATGCTACCTTGAGTACTGACATGCAAGCTGCAATCACTCAACATCTCGCAAATGTGGGTGTGATGCGTAACTCTGCTGGACACACAATCACAGTCACAATCAATGGTACTGGACTTGCCCCTGAGGCGGCGAAAGCTGAGGGTTATCAAGTTACACTGGCTAACGCTGGATCTAATATTCAAGGATTTGACGAGGTTGGTGCGTTCTATGGTGTCATGACTGTCATTGGACTTGTACATGTCGGTGAACACACGATACCCGAGGCAACCATTTTCGATGCTCCACGTTATCCCACTCGCGGCGCCTTCGTTGATGTAGGAAGAAATTTCCACAAGAAAGATTCCATCCTGCGATTGCTTTCGAACATGGCAGCGTACAAGTTGAATCACTTCCACTTTCACCTCAGCGATGACGAAGGGTTCCGCCTTGAAATACCTGGTCTCCCAGAGCTTACCAACATTGGATCGAAACGATGTTACGACCCGACTGAAAAGAAATGTTTGTCACCGCAACTAGGAGCTGGGCCTGACGAGAGCGCCACCCCTGAATTCTTCACCAAAGCAGAGTTCATCGAGATACTGCAATATGCAAGCGCCCGGGGTATCGAAGTCATTCCTGAATTCGATATGCCCGGCCACTCTCGAGCTGCAGTTGTGTCTATGACTGACAATGCCGAGTACAAGCTGGACGATCCAGAGGACACGACATTCATTCGAACCGTGCAGTTCTATGGCCGAGAAAGTTGTCTAAACCCCTGTGTCCCTGGATCTGCGAAGTGGGTAAAGAAAATCATCAGCGAGCTCGGCGCTATGTACACTGAGGCCGGTCTTACGATGGATTCTTGGCATTACGGTGGTGATGAGGTTACCAATGTGTATACTCATGCCGGGTACGATCAGGTCGAAGACGAGAGCATCAAGGATCTGCCTTTCTCAAAGTCTCCAGCTTGTCAAGCATGGATTGAAGAGCGCGGTATCGCCTTCGAAGATATCACACATACATGGGGAGTGGAGGTGTCTGGTTTCTTGAACGAGACTGGTACTGTGAAAAATGTATACGCTTGGAACGATGGATTCAAAAATTCAAATCATTCCGAGTTCAAGACTGACAGGACTACTGTAAACATTTGGGATACAGTGTTCTGGGGCGCCGATGCAAATGTATTGACATTCAACGATCTGGGTCATGAAGTTGTACTGTCATGCCCGGACTTCCTCTACTTTGACTTCCCATATGAACGTAACCCCGATGAGCGTGGTTACTACTGGGGTGCTCGATCCACAAACATGCGCAAAGTATTCGGGTTTGCGCCCGACAACATGCCACAGACGGCTGAGTACACTGAGCAACGTGGCGGAACTCCATATGAAGTTACTTCGTCAGCGCGAAAACCTGTAGTACAAGGTATTCAGGCCCAAGTTTGGTCAGAGGTTGTTAGAGATGATGACACTCTTGAGCATATGATGTTCCCTCGTCTTCTGGCCGTCGCTGAACGGGCATGGCACAAAGCCGCATGGGAGTTGGAATACGTTCCGATGCAAACCTACGGCAATGGTACCTCATTCGTTGATACAGCAGCTCTTGATGCGGATATTGATGAATTCATGGGCGTGTTCGGTATGCGAGAGGCTGATAAGCTCACCGCCATCGGTTCCAATATGCGTGTGTCACCTCCAGGTATCGATTATACTGGTGGAATACTGACAGCTAACCATGACACCCCCGGCGCTAAGATCGAGGTAGACACAGGATATGGCTTTGGAGTATACAAAGGACCAATGGGTATAGTAGATGCTTCCAAGGTCCAAGTGCGAGCTGTACATGGCGGGGTTGCGTCTCGTGCCGTGACAATCCTGACCGAGAAATGTGCGTGCGCCAGTGGAACAGTATGTGTACTGAATAGCACCTCTTTCGAGAACCAATTCATATGCCAGGCTCCCGCTGACTCCACCACTACACTGGTCGATGATTTGGCTAAGAATTTGGTCATAACGCATTCTGTAATCAGCAATTGGGATTATACTTGCAAGGAGGCTGATGGGGGTTTCTGCGCACTTGCTCAGTTGGACTTTGTATACCACGGCGACGCTAGTTACACCGATCCAGCGGCCTTCAAGATCCACTTCTCGACACCTAGAATGTTGAAGGAGAGCAACAGCACGGAATTCGCAATCAACCATGTCACCGGCGACAACCACGAGATTGTCCCTTTGGCAAACTTCACAGGTTTCAATGGACCCAATTCCACCATCTCCATGCAAGTCAAGTGGGAGTACTGGCTTCTATTCCAGACTGACTTCTTCCCGCGCTTCTACGTTGAGGACATGGTCACCAATGCCACCAGGGCGATCGCTAACACCGACACGGAACAAGTGCTGCGCTATTCAACCACTATTGGAGATACGGTAGACGGGGAGGGCTATCCTGGAACAAGTTTGACCAAGATGACACCCAAGAACCGATTCGACTACAACAAGAATCTCTCGGCCATCACCGTCGATGATGTTACGGCTCGTATTGTACCCCAGCCGTTGAAGACAACTGTTGGAAGTGGCACTGCAGATATCAGCAAGGGACTGAATATTGATGACTCCGTACTGACCCCAGAGGCCCAGGCTGCTGTCACGACACTTATGTTGCGTGCAGGCCTCGCTAGGTCCACAGAGGGACACAAGGTCACGCTCACGATCGCACCCACCACACCCGTTGCGCGTAGACAAGCTGTTAACGAGAGTGAAGAGGCTTACACACTCAGTGTGGCGTATGATGGTTCTGTAGTTACTGCCGCCAACCCCAAGGGTCTGTTCTACGGTATTGTGTCTATCTTGAGTTTGGTGGACACCAAGAAGACTACCATCCCCGAGGTTGAGATCGAGGATACTCCCCGCCTACCTATCCGTGGAGCATTCGCCGATGTGGCCCGTAACTTCCACAGCAAAGAGTCTATCCTACGCCTGCTCGATAACATGGCATCGTATAAGCTGAATCACTTCCACTTCCACTTGAGTGACGATGAGGGTTTCCGTCTTGAGATTCCTGGTCTTCCCGAACTAACAACCATAGGTAGCAAGCGATGCCATGACAACACTGAGACCAAGTGCTTGAGGCCTATGTTAGGTCATGGACCCGAGGAGCATGCGGATAAAGAGTACTTCTCGGTCGAAGACTTCAAGGAGATCCTAACATATGCCGCCGCTCGAAATATTGAAGTTGTACCCGAATTCGATATGCCCGGCCACTCACGCGCTGCTGTTATTAGTATGCGTAGCCGAACTGATGATACCTACCGTCTGGACGACCCTGAAGATACCACCTTTATCCAAACCGTGCAATTCTACCACAAGGAGAGTTGCCTCAACCCATGCGTACCCGGTGCACAGGCATGGATCAAGAAGATCATAACCGAGGTCAAGGCCATGTACACTGCTGTGGGTGTGCCTCTCCGCAAGTGGCACTACGGTGGTGATGAGGTTGTGAATGTGTACACGCACGGAGGGTACGATGACGCTGGCTTCCCACCAGAGATGCGTCAGCAACCTTTCGAAGGTTCACCCGCTTGCCAGGCATACATCGCGGCTAACAATATCACTTTTGAAGAGATTACTCATACTTGGGGTGTTGAAGGTATGTTTAATATGTGCAAATATCGTTTCGTTATGCCATCCTAGGATAATATGATACATACCTGTTACAGTTGCACTCATATTATCGGTAATGAGTGCAAGTGTATCGATAATGTGATAAGTGTATCGATAATATGATACATACCTGTTACAGTTGCACTCATAGCCTCTGCTATACTTGCACTCATAACCGATATTACGATACATACCTGCTACAGTTGCACTCGTATCCTCTGTACTTGCACTCATAATCGATATTACGATACATACCTGCTACAGTTGCACTAATAACCCATATATCATGCAATATGTAGTGTCCGAGTTCTTGGCCGAGGCTGGTGTCGAGGAGATGTTGGCGTGGAACGATGGTCTCAAGGGCAGTCAACACGCTGAGTTTGGTACAGAGCGCACAACTGTGAACTTGTGGGATCCCATCTTCTGGGGTGCCGATGGCTCTATTCAGACCTTCAATGATCTAGGCCATGATGTCATCCTGAGTTGCCCCGATTTCTTGGTATGTTGTACTGGTTCATCATGTCGTGTTCATAAACATTAGCGCTGGTTTCTGAGCTGAATTCGGCATCGCATACTTAAAACTTTTTTATTACTGCAGAATCTCACACTTCTCAATCTATACCCAAAACAGTACTTCGACTTCCCCCAAGAGAAGAACATCAACGAACGCGGCTACTATTGGGCTTCGCACACGACCTCTCTGCGTAAGGTGTTCACCTTCGCACCTGAGAATCTCCCACAATGCGCCGAGTATACTGAGGACAGAGACGGCAATGCCTACACAATCACCTCGGGTCCAACAGACTCATCGAAGGTGCTAGGTCTGCAGGGACACGTCTGGAGTGAGGTAGTACGCACAGACGACCAATTTGAGTACCAGATGTTCCCCCGATTGATCGCAGTAGCAGAGAGAGGTTGGCACAAGGCCGCCTGGGAGCTGGACTACGAGGCCAACAAAACCTTTGCAGGCGACAACACAACGTTCGTAGACACGGAGGCTATGGATAAGGACTTTGCAGGCTTCTTCGAGGTGGTGGGTACCAGAGAGCTTGCGAAGGTAGAGAAAGTAGGCACGCAATTCCGTGTCCCACCCCCAGGTGTAAATGTTGCAGGCAAAAGTTTCGAGGCGAACACTGAGACACCCGGATCCAGCATTGAATACGATATCACAGGCAATGGCGACTTCGTACCATATACTGGACCTGTGGCTGTGACAGACGCGTCTGAGATTGCGGTACGTACCGTTATTGGTGGGCTAACCTCACGTGTTGAGAAGGTTCAGTTGGGTGGATGCAACTGCGCAGATGGGCCCAACTTCTGTCAGCTGAGCGGAGACAGCTACGCGAGTGAGTTTACATGCACGAGTGATTCGGCTACCCTGGACACAACAAAGCCTGATGCTTCAGAAAGTGATGCTGCTACGGGCAGTGATACTGACACAGACACAGACACAGATCTAACGTGGATGTATGTATGTTTTGGTATCTTGGGAGCGGGTTGCGTTTTCCTACTTTACACCTTATTCGTGGCCGTGACGAAGGGCGATAAAGATGCAGGGTTTTAGTCTCAAATTAGCCTTCGTTAGATACATACACATCTTGTAGATGGTGTGTATCAGATCAGTCTTTCATCAAAATAGAATCTAGAAATGTTAATATAATAGAACGGTAATAATCAAAATAGAATCTAGGAATGTTAATATAATAAAACGATAATAAAACGACGATCCATCATAAAAACAATTTTATGACGTACCGTATGTAACAAAGCTATATATCCTCCGCATAAACAGCGGAACTGAGTGTGGACATTTTGCGGAAAAAACTGTGTTGGCATGGTAACGTCATAATCGCCGCAGCCAAGGTAATAATAATAATGAAGGAACCGAGTGCGGGCATTTTGCGGCACGCGCTAAGTTGGCATGACAACCTCATAACCTCCCCAGCCAAGATTATAAACAGAGGAATCGAGTATAGACATTTTGCGGCAGACATTGTGCTGGCATGCCGACCGTTCATATGTCATATTAACTGATGTGATATCATCGGTATCAGTTGCAGGTGCCATACCAACTGAGAGTGTACCGCATCCTTGGTCTAAAAGATAGCTTAAAACATTCATCAACGTGTTTGTAAATACACGACTTCCGCGTCAAACACGCCTCCTGTATATGCGAATGGTATAGGTCCTCATCAACTGTCGTCCGTTTCCATTTTCACATCCCCTTCTGCGTCCAGTTTATCTAAACTAAATTTCTCCAGTTGTTGAAAGATAGCTAATTTCCGATAACGCTCAATCTTCTTGCTAAAGTCAGAAACAGACGATGATAGGCATACAGTTGACATGAGCAACAATGATACATACAAAGAAGCATTTTAAATTCGAGAAGCATTTAACTCGACGTTTGCTCGGCACATAATGAATAATGTGTTTGAGAAGCAATATTGGTTTCTAAAACGCATAAGCTGTGCTTATCTTCAGTTGGCCTCATCAAATTCTAGCCGAGCAGTAGCCGATAGACCTCAGAATCAACCTCAACATTTCGAGGCAATGACCTCTCTTTGACTACAGCGGCACAACTGGGAGCAATTGACAGGACAATCGTAACCACACGTACCACACTCGAAAGACTTACTTGTTCTCTTCAATAGTGCAGATGCGTTCTTGTATTATCTCGTCCTGCTGTTCGCCAGCCAGGTCTATTTGCTCTAGATCCGAAAGACAAGTCCCGATACTCTCAATTCTTTGCAATAAGCTTGT
>LUCW03000219.1:20000-30000 GCA_001586965.3 Sphaeroforma sirkka
CGCTTGCGCCCTTTCTCTCAAACGTGTCGCTGTTTTTGTTGCTGGTCTTTTATTCGCGGTGTCATCGTGTGTATCAAAGGTGCGTTCTTTATAGTCCCAATAGGTAGCGTTAACCTGTATACACCCCCTTCGCACTATGGGTCGACTCTAAAATGCCAATACGAACCACCTATTGCTATTCATATCAAATGACGATTACGTGGCTAGATGGCTGCTGTTTACGGGACATGGTGGGTACCTTCATGCAGTGACATGCTACCTTACTTATGCGGTATATTATGTTGTCTTGTACTTCTGTGATATATCATCCAGGAGCATTTCTTAGTGCCCGACCACAAAGTGCGATCCATAGCGGGGGCCAGTTTTGCGGGGTTCTACTATATCTGCTACCAACGATCAACGGACACCATTGAAGGCTTTTACTACCACAAGAAATCGGACTGGTAAGTGTACCTGGTTCACAAAAGTGTCCACTTTGATTTGGCAAAATGCGTTAGGGTTTATGAGTTTGTCTACCATCGCTGCTACATTTTGATCTAAACCTTTTTATACTCAAACCCTGAAAAGGAAGTGTATTGTGTTTTAAAAATGCCTTCTTTTTCAACAGAAGCATAAATGTAGGTATCCAGATCACTAGGTGTTGAATCTAGTATTTTGTACCAGCGTATTGTATTATGTTTATATCTCTTGTGTTGATATTTCTAGTTCTTGCGTTCTCGTGTTCGAAAATTCGCTCAAACCTGAGAATCCGGTGGTAGTCAAACGTACTCTCTCGCACGTTCCTGCTGTACTCGGGACTACTAGCTAGCCATTCAAACAATACAAATGAGTTTGCTTTGGTGTGTTGCGCGTCTCACTATACATGAGCTCATATGTTAACATAAAATCAGCGAAGGTATGCTGGTATGTGCAAAACGTTAGATCTTCCTAGCCGCCAAAAGTACTTTCATATCCAAGCAGAGTCATCTCTGCGTATATGTTGTCGTTCTACTGTACATTATCGTTCTGCATGGCGATAAATTGATGCAGAGCTTGTTGATGGTCGAAGGCCAACAACGCAGTGTCTGTTGTCGTCGTCTGCATCTATCCATAGTTTCATGCGGTGCTTTTAACGTCAAGTATACATATTGTGATGTTACACGCCAGCCTGTTCTGCACCGCTAAACCCTAAAGACATCGACGTCGAACTAACTGTCCTGTTCATCTCGCCAAATGGACTGGCCCACGTAAAGACTTAAACCTTCGGGGTTGTCTTGTATGGTCAGATGTGCTTGTCCACTGCACGTGTCTAATTCCTGTTTTATACTTTGCATGGGCAGGTTTCAATCACTCACATTAAAGCGCGTTCCGGACCGGTCCTTCCCCTGTTTTGAGTTCAGGTGAATTTTTATGGGATCTCCGCTGTGCTGGTGCTAAGGTCAACGGGATCTCTTACCACGGGATCTTTTACCACACCTCGTAGTTCATTTTTATTTAACATTGAAGTAGTGCACTATCAACACATTACTGGTAGTGTCTATCTTGAGAAATTCACTCAGGTGACATCATCTGTATTGTAAGTATAAGAGATGCTCAAGTATACGCCAACATTTGCTTGCTTGCAATCAGTATATAAACATATCCATAAAATATTTCTTATATATCGGTTTCGTAAATTACTGCTGGAATCTCTGATTTCTCGATTCGTGCATACGAACAGGGTTGGCCTGTATTGTTTTGCCTATTTATTATTTTATATAGGTGCGATTTGGCGGTAGCTTTCCATGCATACGTATCTCGTTCTTTGTATGTATGAACCGTTTTGCGTCTTCGCTCGGAGGACCCACCTTTTTACAAATGTGTATCGCAGATGGGCTCAATGAACTTGTAGCGTTAGTTAACACATCCTATATGGTTGTGGTTTTATGATGTATCCAGATTGGGGCTGTTGTGTGGGTGCCTATGGTTCTACTGCTACATAAAGCGATAGTCTGACACAGTTTGCTCATGTCGCTATATAATTTTGTACGTTCTTTGTATCTGTGTAATTCTGCATATTCATTTTTGGTGAACATCTAAAGGTACACATAATAAGAATCCACATTGTGCAGTTGACCTATACACACTTATTTGAGTATTTATGCAGGTACGCAATTTGATATGCGTGAACTACTTATTCCCAATCATGTAATAGCATGCATTGATACATACACACTTCCTTTTACAGCGTATCGATACATACGGGCATATAAATATTCATAAAGAAGTGGCGATATATACCTCAATTGAAAAACCGTAAGCCGAGCCATATATATTTAATTATCATTTCAAAGGGTAAGCGACCACAGATCACTGTCTATATTGTATTAAAAGCATATATATTTGTATATGCTTTTGTTGTGCTGATGCAAGTCCTATTATTAATCGCTTATTAGACAGCTATAATTCCAATCAATGAGTGTACATTAAGTGATAGTTTCAATATATCATACCAGGTAGAGTAACAACTTGTATTGCACTATAGCGCGGAGAAGCCTACGTACAGTATACTTCATATAGTACATGTCTATGTTGAGCGAATGTGGTATCACGCTGTGTGTGAGTATAAGTGGGGAACATATGAGCTTTGGTCATTCCATGGTAAGCACAAGCCTTCTGACGTCATGAACGATATCGACACAGAATCTCGAGACCATTAAAATGACAATATAAATATCCCGATGTTCCGATAAATTAATTTGTGCGCTAGTATTTCTGCGAACCCCTTCAAATGACCGGATAGATTCAGATGGCAGCGATAATTTATACACCGGCAAATGCATGTATCGCTGCATGTAGAAATACTCGTTGTGCTTACTATGTAAATTGAGCTTCATACCTTATTCTACACGGAGATAACAAAAATCACCTGTGACATTGCACTACACGACCATGCGAGTGGTCGAAAACAACCATGAGCGTTGGATATTGGGCCCACATATCAGGAAGCATGCAGCAGAACAGTATTTTTGAATAAAAAGTAACGTCAGTTAAACATTTGATACTGAGACTATTTATCAGAAAGCATGCAGTGCAACAGTACTTCTGAACAAAAGGTATCGTCAGTTAAACATTTGATACTGAGACTATTTATCAGGAAGCATGCAGTAGAGCAGTACTTCTGAACAAAAGGTAACGTCAGTTAAACATTTGATACTGAGACTATTTATCAGGAAGCATGCAGTGGAGCAGTACTTCTGAACAAAAGGTAACGTCAGTTAAACATTTGATACTGAGACTATTTATCAGGAAGCATGCAGTGGAGCATTACTTCTGAACAAAAGGTAACGTCAGTTAAACATTTGATACTGAGACTATTTATCAGAAAGCATGCAGTGGAACAGTATGGTATTGGGCCTATCTAGTAGGAGACATTCGGGGAAACAGTACGTACATATAAATAGGTCATGTCGATTAATTCTCGGGCTTATCTAATATTTATTAGGAAGGATTCAGATTTCAGAGGAACAGTTCTTATAAATATAAGGTTTTGTCAAAACGCACGAAGCATTTAGCTGGACAGTACTTGCTATCTCATATTGCATTGTGAGGACAAATTCAATACTATACGTCCGAAAATTTGTTGAAGTGGGCACGTTGGTGCTTTCTGGTCCAATGAAAATGATTAAAGGTATACACCGGTTAGCCATTTTGGGTCTTTGAGGATAAAATTCCATGTGTCTCGGTGAGCTTGTGAAGCATATCACATTTATGTATCGTATTTTAAAATAGACCTTTGAATCGATTGCTGCGACCAGAAGCTTAAGTGTCAGGCAAGCAAGTATGTTAGGTAGGGCTCGACCGATGGTGTTGGCTGCCTACATTGGGAGAATCGGCTATAAAGAGAGCTTAGCACTGCAGCAGACAATCGCGGCGCAGCGGGTACGAACAGTTTATTGTTTTGCGCGTTCCTGTTACGTATTTCCTGTTACGTAATGCGTAAATATATGTAGATTCACGACATTTGTTTGTATTAGAAGACATGTATGTATATTTCTTCCTTATATGTGTATGCTGTTTCTATTTTAAACCCATACTTGCCTACTTGCCTACTTGCATCACATCATGCATTTCATATATGAACGCTCCAAAGTATCTTGCCATAGCACATATTGCGGTTTTTTACGTTCGCCTCGGTCATATACCGATATGCGTATAGCACTCCACTACCATCGGTATCAATGATTATACATCCTCGACTAAGCATTTATATTTTGTTTCAATTACATTCGAAAGACACTCACGAGCTTTTGGTTCGTTCACGCATTACAGTTTGAAGATAAGGAGAAGATGAACGATGTGCTGTTGCTGTGTCAGCATCCGCCCGTGTATACTCTGGGTCGTAGATTACATGAAGACGATAGCGAACGCAATAGATTGGAAGCACTGGGTGCAGAATATCACAAGGTACCCTTTAGTATATATATATATATATATATATATATACACACACACACACACAAAAACACATACACACACACACACACATCATACACACACACACACACACACACACACACACACACACACACACACACACACACATGTATGTATGTATGTATGTATGTATGTATGTATGTATGTATGTATGTATGTATGTATGTATGTATGTATGTATGTATATATATATATATATATATATATATATATATATATATATATATATATATATATATATATATATATATGTATGTATATATATATTTATATAATTGTATTATATCTGTGGCTTCATGCTTGTACATGTGTTCTTATAATCTATATCATTGTGCTTCTAGGAAAAAGGTATAAGCACCTGTACTCCATACCTATTTAGATGCAAGTGGGGCATTCCAATATCTTGGTGCTTTGCTCATGTTGCAGTGTATAGGACTATGAATATGAACATGTACAGATTCCGCCAATTCAACAGAATGAGACTACTTGCTTTGTAATTCATCAGAGAGAAACATACGTTCGACATTGGTTCGGCCACTGATAGAGGATGAGACTCGTACTATAATTTGTGTACAGAGTTATTGATTATTAGGCGCACTACATGGACATAGTACAAATAACATACGTGCTTCAGCTTTTGATACGATATACACGTGAAGAGTCTGCATCCAAGGTGTACCCGCGAGAAAGGTCCAGAAACCATTAGAGATTCTTTACCAGCTTAATTCGCATGTGTGTGTTTATTTCCGTGATTAGAAGCCACCGTCGTGGATAAACTATCGGACATAAGTGTTTCGTACGCTTTGTTCTTATATGTTGAGTCTATGGGCGACCTGTTGTGTATCTCTCATTAGCACCTATTCCTATGTTACATCACAGTTTATAAGTCGCTAGCACGCATCAGCGGTTTAATATCTGGACTATACATATTCAAATCAAAGCGCTTTCCGAATTTGCGTGAGAACCCTGAAACACAGTGCACATCAAGAGACCTACGACCAGCGAACATATTGTTTGGACTCCACACCGTCTATATTATCGGACTACATAAGAAATAGAACTTACACGACCGCGTGCTCACAATGTTTGACCATTCCTACTGTCTACAGATAGGACGGGGTGGCCAGATAACGTTTCACGGGCCTGGACAACTCGTGGGATATCCGGTCTTGAATCTTGGCAACTATAAAGTAAGACAGCTCACAGAGTGCTACCCAGTATGCGGTTGTACTACAGCATAGCAGACGAAGTGGCTTGCCTGTGCATTTTATCTGTACGCGTTCACTAACTCTTGGAGGTCCGATACATCACGTCTGCAAGCAGACTAGTAGCTGTTGCACCCGCGTATGGGTGGTGTGAGTAGTAATCAATTCTATTGTCCACTTTGTAAGAATTACCGTTGTATACAGTATATCACGGTCTACGTAGAATACCGACAGAAGTGGTAGTTGGGCCCCATTTGTGGATGGATATATATTACCATACAAGAACCTTACTAGTTCGTTCCCCATGTTTTTTTTTACAGAAAAGCGTGCGAGACTACGTCGACAGGCTCGAGGAGGTGATGATACAGTCTTGCAAAGCCTACGACGTGGAGAGTGCGAGGACAGAGCACACCGGCGTGTGGGTGGGGGACCGAAAAATTGCCGCTCTTGGTACGTATGTCTCTTGCTGGGAATGTGCTGGGCACGCCTGTTGTTATTGTTTATGCTTGAGTTGTCTGTTAAGATTTTATTTGTTTGATGCGATTACATATTGCCAGGGAGATAGGGGTACGCGTGCATAACTGGAGGTAACCGGTATCATTGCAGTTGTTTGTGAGTGTGCAGTGAGCATTGCGCAGCGCTTTCAACAGTATGTAGATGCGCGCATTTTGGAAAATCACAACATGCGTGATAGTCATCTTTAAGATACTGGAAGGAAATATTGTGATGTTTGGATACATCCCATATGCACCCCATTGTATACTCATACTGTTATACATATGCCGCTTCTAGGTGTGTCTGTATCTAGATGGATTACACAGCACGGCTTCGCTTTGAACTGTAATGTCGACATGGACTGGTACAACCATATCGTACCTTGTGGCATAGACGATAAAGGCGTGACTTCGTTGTCTCTCGAAACAGGCAAAGATGGTAGGTATTTGCCCTTTGCAAGCATGTACATGTACGCTTGTATAAAATTAAGACGTAATGTGTTGATCGAATCAGTCTTAACTATTACTATTATCATTAGATATGTATTGATGAATATACATCTATCCCCTATCTATCTATCTATCTATCTATCGAGGTCTAGGTCTAGGCCTATAAGTTGCTTTACCGCATGTCTTATTTGAATCCGTATGCCGTTGTATCATTTTACCACGAGTAGAGATATGAGCGCTTTTTCTTTGGCATATGAAGCGTTATACATATCAAATTTCTTGGAAAAATGGTATTTAATAAATTTTCAGTACGACTCAAGCCTTGATATCTACATTTTTGTACTTGGGGTTCAAGCTAACAAAAGACCTTTCGCTTCATATGTCCACACACTTCCAGTGCCCGTGGAGGATGTCCTATCGCCAGTGCGACAGAGCTTTGGCAAAGTATTCGAATGTGACGTGGATGCGCGCAACTTAAGTGGGGACAGATGCACAGCGCAGGCAATCATCGCAGCCGCTACATGCTCATGATGATCCGTTTACCAATGCGATGCTCGCTAGTACGGTGGGACCGTTCTGACCGCAGCCAAATATGTGTGCCGTGGTTTAGTTACTAGTGGGATACACTTGAAAGGGCATACATGAATCTGCAATGCCCAAAACCCTACACACAATCCCATTCAGGCTGTATGGTCAGGGCCAATATCATTAGTCGGACATCTCATTTAGAATTCTCAGCCCCCCCACCAAGCCACTCGAGCCGTAGCTTCAGATGTCTCAAGCATACAGTTAGCGGGTGGTGCGGTGCGTAGTACGTAGGTAGGTTTCTCAGTAAGAATCGAGATCTTGCACGCTTTGTGCATGAACCGATACTATATATATATATATATATATATATATATATATATATATATATATATATATATATATATATATATATATATATATATATATATATTGGAGGGTGAAAATCCTATACACTGTAAGGCCATGTGCTGCGTGACAGTTGCGATGCGTGTGTCTGTTGGCGTGTATAGGCGAGAGAGAGCTGATTGTGAGTGTCTGGCTTGGATTGAAGTGGTGCCTAGTGTGAGGTTATTGGGTGGTGTTCTGGCCCACTGGTATGGGTCTTATCAACAAGCATGTGATATCTCTCACACTTGAGAGACCGCATTAACCACAGCTGCCCGTACGGTTGGAGTAATAGAGACCTGCACACGGCAGCGCGTACTGCAGTGGGTAGCGAGAGTATGTGGTCGTGCTCGAACGAAGTGTCTGCGATTGTGTATCTGCGTTCCTTGTGTCGTATATATCGGCTCTTCCGTTCCGCACATTCACCGTGCTACCCTACCACACTCCCATGGGACGGCGCAGAGACTATCCTATCGCATGTCATACCACCCGTCCGCATTGGTGATCGATCACCTCAGTCAGTCGAGAAGTGGTATTCTTCTCTCATCTCCTCACATCTCTTGCAACACCTAGGCCGCAGCACCACAGAGCCAGCCCCTGTCCCCGCTTCTGGCAGTTTTGGGCCATCGCTCAGGTGTCCAGTGCCTGGCGAGTTCTCCGGCTGAGTTCCACCTCTCCTGGGCGTAGTCAGCAGATTCGATTGTACACGCCAAAGTACTAAACTTTGTACATATATGGTAATAAAGTTTTGCTTCAGGTAAAAGCCCTACCCCGAAATTGTTTGAAATACAAGGCAGGAGCCTCTTTGGTACTGCAGCGGGGTGTCATGCGTAAGTTTTTTTTCTTCAAATTCTCGTCGTTCGTCAAGGTTTTGGACCGATACTAGGGCAATTTATGTGCGCCAGGATAAACAAGTCGATTTATGAACACGTTTTGGCAGTCACTGTTGTTTGCGTCGGTATAGCTCAAAAGAAGGTGCAGTGGACTAGAATGCGTTGTCAAAGTGCATGGTATTATTACATTGAGATAATGGTACGACGCGTGCAAATAGGCATACGTATACGTACGGGTCGTCCGTCTCCAATGGATAGTTTCGAAGCACCCGGTAGGAAGCCAGCCACAGTTTCAACTCAACATACAACACGAATATATAATCAAATGTTTTTGATTACAAGCACGAGTAGGACTACGATGATAGGGCCGCACTGAACAGGCAATACGCCTATGACATCCGAATGGTGGCTGCCACACAGTGGTAATTGTAATAGCAACAGGCTAAGAGTGCGATGCGGAGTGTGCGACTTGACCACGTGGAAAGCTGAAACCTTCCGACTGATCAGTGTGGAGATATTATCCCGAGTTTTAAAGATTGAAAGATGTTTTCCTGAGTTAAAAAAAAATCTAGGAAGCCAACGGCTATCGCTTGCTAGAAAAGTACGAGCTACATGTACAATGATTTATTGACACGAACAAAGAACGATAATAGAGCACTTCACTCTAAAGCAACTCAACACCGGAGTATTGAACTTCCTGCTAGATTTAAATACGGGTGACGGGAAGAACATGCGGTTGAGGATATATGCGGATTAGGGCTGAGTGCTTATCAGCAATCAGGAGCAAGTGATGATGGGTGCATTTTAATTGATGTGACGGCCAATGGATTCAATACCACATTTTACATCCGCATCATCTATGTATTTCTATAGAAATGCATCATGTCTGTCTACAATAAAGTCGATTTATAGATACCATGTGAACATAAACTTTTGTTCCAGAATAGGACATGGCTTGCGCTAATAGAGGCTAAATAGAAGCTAGCAAGACACTTAGAAATATGTATACTGTAATGTTTAATTATTAGAATTAAAGGCCCGTCTAGTTACAACATCCCCTTAAATACCATCACCCAGTGGCAGACGGCGGAGGTGCCTCCACCACCGTCGCCAGACTCTTGAGCACATCACTCAGTGACCTCGCCTCCTCGTGCGACCGGCGTATGTTGTGCAGCAGTCCAATACACACCACGTGGAAGTACACATACCCCGACGGTTGGCCCAAGCGCACCATACGCCCCTCTAGCTGCTCACGTGCTGCGTTGTTTGACGGGTACACACTCGTTACCATGTGGTGCATGGCAGTGAGTGAGTAGCCTTCCACGTGCCGCATGGTGGTGACCACGACGTCGTAGCTGTGCTTGTTCTTCTGTGCAGGTAGGTGTGGCAGTGTAGTACGAGGTCATAGCTTTATGGGTGGGTTCTAATAGTGTAGTGGTATGTCTGTGTAGTAGAAGCATATATACAACTGCGGGAAGTGAGATACTTGCGCGTGGCGATTCTCTGGCCAGTGCAATTATGCACCGCGCTGACTGGGAGGCGAGTGAGAGTTTCGAATTAATGATTGTTAACGGATCCTCACACTGTTTACTGCTTGCAACAGATTTAGACACGAATGTGTACTTCAAGGTCTGATGGAACACACGTGCAA